>CM056822.1:17796511-18024011 GCA_029853015.1 Chelidonichthys spinosus
TGCAGCACAAAGTGCTTTACACAAGAAAGATAAAAAACAATAACGTTAACCCCTCCCTCCCACCCTACACACACACACACACACACACACACACACACACACACACACACAATACCGGCAGTAGGGAGACATGGCAAGGCACTGAGGATTGAGGAAGCGCTGTCATTGGGGCCATCCGCGCTGGGAGGAGTCAGAGACTGTGCCACGGGGGGCACCAGTGCCCAGGCCCTCCGACCCTGACAGACAACAGCTGGTCGGGCTGAAGGGACCCAAAGATAGTACTCCCAGCAGCAGCCCGGACTCAGCTCCCAGCGTGGAGGACCCCCCTGAGGAAACTCTGGAGTAAAACCTTAAAACCTAAAGACATAAGATAAGATTAAGACCATGACAAAAGATAAATAAATGGAGTGAACAGTTAAAAGGATAAGAATAGGTAAGATAATTAATCAAATAAAACATTCTACCATAGGTAAATAAAACAAATTAAATTATTTAAGATAAATATCATCTTAAAAAACAAGCTAGAAGGAACAATATAAAATATGATAGTAGCACACAAGAATGGAATAAAAATGCAAATATGAGTTAAAAGCCTGATTAAAAAGGTGTGTCTTTAACCTACCTTTAAAAATGTCAACACTACTGCAACAACTGGAGCTTTTGATCATATCAGCATTAACAGAGTGTTGCCCATCTGCCTTTCTGTGATTTGCTGCACATCGAGGACTAGGTATTTATCTAATTTACTTGTCTGTTAAAAACTAACATTTCAATTGATTTTGAATTAAAATTAAAACAAAACTTTATTTCCAGGATAATAGTGTGTTTTGTTAAATTAATAAGTATATCGTTTTGATAAAAAATATTCCATTAAAATAAGGCTATTGAGTTTGCGAGTCGCGGATCTTACCATTTAAACTACATTTCCCAATGAGGTAAGAACACCACAGTTGGCGCTTGAACATGACGTCAACACCCCTATAAATACCGCCTTGTTTCTTCGTCACATCCTCTTTCCGTTGCTCTTCTCGCTTTGAGGTATGGACGAGCTTCTTGCTACTAACAGAATCCAAACTAATCAAATATTTTTACAAACCATCCGCAGTTACTAATCTTTCCAACTGTATTGTTTCACAGAAATCTCTCCCCACGATGAGAGCCAAGGTGAGTTGACCTGCCGATATCCATGAATTGGTGTTTTAACTTCCTGTTCCAGTGACTGCTGCTAGCTAGCATCTGAATAGCAGCCCCTGTGCAGCGTGTTTCGTCTATTGACTGAATATATTTATGCATCGTCCGTATCTTCGTCTTTCGCCTCTATCTCTCCGGCTTTTATTGCCAGTGTACAAATAACTTGAATGCGTCAAAATACACGTGGAAAGCAGAGCAAATGCTATTATTCATGAAGGCCCCCAGTGGCACACGCTGTAGCGCTAGCAGTAGTAAACCTTTTGTCATTTTGATTTTGGTTAAAAAGTCCGTCTTTGACATTTCTGTTTAGCGGCTTAAGTACCAGTGTAGTTTATCTGCATCAAAGAGTGGGAAGGGCACACGGCTGCACCAACCATACTAACATGTCCCCTGTTTGTCTTGCAGTGGAGGAAGAAGCGTATGCGCAGGTAAGCATTGATTACCAACCGTACAAATGACTTGATACCAGTTGTTTCGGAGCGTTTTTAATACACCAGCAAACAGGCAACAGAAACATGTGAATATTTACATAGTGATGTGTGAAAGAAATATTAATTTTTCTCCATGTATGCCATTATTATTGCTAAAAACCGCAAAACATTATTTGCACGCAATCGAGTAAATTGTGCTGCTACCAAACCATTTGATTGAAACATTGCTTTTGTTATAGTGTTAAGTGTTGGCAGTTTTGGGTGCTTTTAAAGGATTGTGTGTCTTGAGTGCAAAGCATTATCACTGTGGAAACTCAAACACCTGCTGTAAATGTACAGCTGGTGTCCATGTTTAAATGCTCAGCCATGGTAAACTACTAGTGTCATGTACATACATGGCCTTTGACATATGAATGGATCCGTGATCCTAAATATTTGCATGTGAACATCGGTTACTACTCAATAAGTGAAATAATGGCTCCTAGTTCAAACCTGTTTTTTAAAATGGCTTGCTTGTTCACCTTTAAAAAATGTTTAGAAAACCATATCGGTTTTGAGTTTACACAAATCTTAAAATGATCACATGTCTAATGTATTTACACAGCTTTATGTGCTGTTTAAATCTTGAGCAAAAGACAAGTTTAGGCATTCCTGCACAGCATGGGCAAACACTTATCCTTTATTGACTTGGCCATTAAAACTACTGTTTTAATCATCCCAGATCCATACACTGTCTGTACACTGTTTTATATATATATATATATATATATATATATATATATATATATATATATATATATATATATATATATATATATATATATATATATATATATATATATATATATATATATATATATATATATATATATATATATTTAGAAACAGGAAGTCTTTTTTCTGATGGCTTTTTGTTTTCCAACAGGCTGAAGCGTAAAAGGCGAAAGATGAGGCAGAGGTCAAAGTAAGCCCTCATCCCCTGCAAGCTGTAATTCCCGTCGGAGCTGCTGCGGTTGATCGACACATGTGGCTGAAGTGGAGCCTCCATCAGTGGAACATGGGCCTAAATCCTGATCTCAGATGACTGCGCATGTCATGGACCCTGTGGTGATCGGCTGACAGAGGCAAAGACGCTGGATGAGCTCTCAACATCAGAACTACAGCTGCCTTGTTCATGGACCATAAACCTTATTTACCAACTGTCATGTGGTGTATTGAACAATAAACACCGTTAAAAATTGACACGTTTCTCCTAATTTTCACCTACAAGATTTGTTGGTTCATGTTGTGTATAAATATTACTTTATACTTGAGAAGAAGTAATAAGAAATTAAGTTATCAAATGGGATTTTGTATTACAATTGAGACTCATTTTTTCACAAGTCCTGAATAATTTGATTATGAAAGCTACCTCATGACACTTGATTAAAATCAAATGTGCCTGCTGAAGTAAATGGTAGCCCAGTTCTCTATTGAGTGGCTCTATATTTTCAAAGGATAAATGGTGTTAAATCAATTTGGCTATTTCACCTTTTGGGTCATTGCTGTTTAAATCCTGTCCTAAAACTATCAAGCATATTGAGTAGAAGTACTCATGCAGGCAAAATGGCCTCAACTTTGCAGAAGAAGCTGTGGCTAGGTAGAAGCTGTCACAAATGTAACATGAACAATATCTGCCTCTGCAATGTAGTTAAGTAGAAGTAGCATTAATGGAAGTACTCATGGGAACTACAAGTACCTTGTAAATCTAAAAGCAGTGTATGTACTTATTTTAGACGGCTAAAACATGAAATGGTTAAGCATTATGAATATGTACCATCTAAATGTATTTTTTCTGTATAAACATTTGCATAATGTGGTTTCCAAACCAGTCACTGCCGGAGGGGGAAAGATGGAATACAACAAAAGTGTGTGTAATCGCAAACATTTTTCAAATGGGCCTGACAGATTAGGTTTATAGCCAGATACATAATCTCAGTGTTGAGTCGTGTGACTTCGCCAGAGGGCGCTCGAGATCCGCTTCGACGCTGCACTGTGAAGACGACGTAGAAGAAGAGTTTGTATTGTAAACACAAGGATATGGCTGACGAGAGGGGTGGAGGTGAAGACAACATTAACGACAACATGGGGAACCAGTTACAGCTCTTACCAGGTAACAGTTGAACTCAGCGAATAACTGGCGGGTCTGCTCGGTGTTTTACCAGAAAGCGTTCATCTCTTTAGCCCTGCTAGTAGCTAGCTAACATTTCTTCACAGCAGGCCACTGTCAGGCATCATATCCTCACTGATACTTGTGAACCTCTGCTGTCACTCTCCAGTCATCTTTACCATCAGGATGACTCATTGAGATGACACATTTGCGTCTTTAGTTTGGTTAGGAAACACTAAAAGAGCTAACTGGTCTTAACTGTGAGACTCTGCTTGCTGTGCCATGACAGACAACGAGGAAGAGGAGGAAGATGACATGGAGACTGAAGACCGAGACAGCGAGGACGCAGAGAAGCCCACAATCATCACCTTTGACCCCAGTCTCCCCACATCGCATTCTGTGAGTGACGCCAAGATACTTTCTTTCTCTGCATGCTTACTACCATACATGTGTCATATCCCTTTCCCTGCGTTTTTAATCAGTCAGAAAGCTGTAAGGTGACTTTTCTGTGACCATCGTGGTCTTGTTGTGGTGATTGTGACCCCTGTGGTGGCAGTACCTGGGCTCAGACATGGAGGAGTTTCACGGCCGTACAGTCCACGACGAGGACAGCTGTCAGACCATCCCTGTGCTGCCACACACAGCTGTGATGCTGGTGCCAGGTCAGACGCTGCCTCTGCAGCTCTTCAGGCCGCAGGAGGTCAGCATGATGCGGAGCGTCATCCAAAGAGACCGCACCTTTGCCGTGCTCGCACACGGGTAAGTAGTGATGCAGTAGTGATTTGTATCATTTTTCTTTTTTGTATCAGGTAAAGAGTTTTTTAAAGTCAGAGAAAATTACCCTGATGATATCATGAGGATTATCTTTAGCTTGGAGACTTCAAATAGGGTATCCACCAGGCTTGGTTGGAGATTCTAATAAAAGTCCCATAAAGTGGATTGATGGGAAATGTAGGATCCTGTTTTTTAGAGCTTGACCTAAGTGAAGTACTCAAAGTCATAATATGTCTGCTAATTTGTCTGTAATTTGACTGGCTTTTTATAATGTTTTTCAGCAGTGATGCAGGTGAGTTGGAGGCAGAGTTTGGGACAACAGCTGAGATCTATGCATACAGAGAAGAGCAAGAATATGGCATTGAAACTGTTAAAGTGAAAGCTGTGGGGAGGCAGAGATTCAAGGTCCATGAGATAAGAACTCAAGCAGATGGGTAAGTTTAATTGCCTCATAAACAACGGTGAGGAGGTTAATGCATACACATTTGATGAGAGCTGGTGTCTATGAATGAAGACGTACACATTGTGTCATTGTTGTCACATGGAGTAAGTCCTTGGTTGTCTGCAGGTTTTCATTGAAATCATCGATGCAGGGACTTGATTTAAACAGAAATATGACCTGAATTATCTGTTATTAGCCACCTGATAAGATAGAAAACCAGCAGCACACTGAACTAACCTGGGACTGCCAATGAGTGGATCATTTACATGAGTGTGTGCCCTAACAGCCTACATATGTTTATTTCAATTCATAGTCATTTTGAGTGCAAACATACACAAAATATTAAATTTCTTCAAAGGTTTTCAGTCGATGTAAACAATGTAATCAAACTTTAAAATTTGAATTTTTTATATACATCAGTCACGATGCGTGACTTTTTAACTCAAAGATGACGACATCAGCTGTCAGTCTTTGACCAGGCGTTTCTTGCAGCTGAGGACATTTTCTTTCTTTTTTTCCTAAATGACTATGAAAGTGGTGCTTTCACAGTTCACAACCAGAGGGCAGACTAACTATTCAGTCATCTTCAAAAACTAAACTAAGACCAGCATTGTCAGCTTTCAACAATTGTATTTGTGTTGTAACTACTGTAAATGTAGAAATTCAAGTTTTTGTACAAGATGTTTTGGTTGTTATCAGTTCTTCAACAATGAGTTGACTGTGGTTGTGTCATATTTTTACTCTTGAGGGGGTTGAGTTATAGGGTTGATACACGACGTGTCTACTTACATCCAAGTTAGCTGTCCATAAACACGGGTCCTAACAGAGACCTGTTTCCCTCTTTCTTTAGTTATTATGTAATGTGCATAACTTGGTTGTCATAATCCTGTTAAGCATGTTTTGTACTGTAATAGACCACAGCAATGACATTTTAGGTGTTAGTTATGGTTCATGGTTACACCCGAAGGTGTTTTTATGATTCATGTGGTGTTGCTCAGTGAATGTTTATCTAAACTCTAGGAAGCACGCAAAGTACATCTTGAGTGAGGAGCAGTTGGAGGGATACAGGCGGCTCCTTTTGTGGTCATCTCAGATTTCTAAACATCCCGTTATACACCTGCTAGCATTCAGCCAGCACGCCATTTGTTTAATCTGACATACATCTCCTCGGTTTCCATCGCCTTTTGTTGTTCTCATTCATTTCTTTTCATTTGTCCACAACATGTTATTGTCTCTCTTCATTTGTCTTTCCAGGATCAAACAGGCCAAAGTACAGATTCTTCCAGAACGTATCCTTCCAGACCCCCTTTCTGCCGTGCAGCTAACACCCCTCTCAAGGCTCCACATGCATCCCTCTTCCAAACCCCCAACTCAGAGCTGCAAACAGGCTCAGCGCTGGTGGAATAACTACCAACAGGTGAGACACGCCAACACTTACAGTACATGTAGTCAAATATGCAGCAATAACATGCAGCATCTTTTGCAGTGAAATACTTTAGAATCACTTTATAGTCCATCACAAGGAAATGTAAATTTGAGGTGACTCACATAAGACTGCAACTATCATGCTAATTCTATTATTGATTTCCTCAATGAATTGGTTAATTGTTGGGTCTCTTTTATAACTCAGAAAAAGGTGACACTTTCTATCCTACTTACCAGAGTCCAAGATGACATTTTCAAATGTCTTGTTTTTGTCAGACCAACAGTTGGAAGCATGAGCATTTCCGTACTTTGGATTCCTGTATCTCAAGTAATGCAAATGTTAATGTTCAAAAAATATTTTATTTTAATTAGTTAATGATGCATCTGTTGTTCATCACAGAGGAAGTTTCATTGTGCCAGTCTGACACCATGGCCACCGTGGGTCTACGCACTCTACGACTCTGTGAGTACTGCGGCCAGTGTGCTCTACGTGGAATTTCCTCCATACTGTGAATATAAACATCACATAGGAGCAAATGTAAACCATGATTCCCTGCTTCCTGTGTCTGACCTCACAGGAGTCACTCATGAACCGAGTGAAGAAACAGCTCCATGAATGGGACGAGAATCTGAAGGATGACACTCTCCCTACGAACGCCGTAGGTCAGCCTCTGTTCAGCCTCTGTCCAGCCTCTGTCTCAGTATATTACAGATGGATAGCAGACACGTACACACATCCTTTCGCTTGTGTCTCTTTCTTTCATCACTCTCTTTCCCTTGTGTCTGGTTTCTCTCAGACTTTTCTTACAGAGTGGCAGCCTGTCTGCCTATAGACGATGCTCTGCGGCTCCAACTGCTGAAGATCGGCAGTGCCATCCAGAGACTTCGCTGTGAGCTGGACATCATGGACCGGGTAAGGACAGGGCATCACAAACCAATCATTCCTGCCAGACTCACTCAGCTGTCCTCCTCTGTCCCTGCAGCCATCATCTCTGTCATGGTGTGATACGATCTGGTGTTCCTACTTGTGCCATTCCGCACAGACTGTTTCTGTTTGTCCCCTCTAATGTTCTCTGGTATATTTAGCTGTGCTTGTGGTGGATGTGATGTTTCTGCTATATTTCAGTCCAACAGTCGCTTTTCTGGTCTCACCCTCTGGTCTGATAGAGGATAATGATCCTTCTTTATGTAGAGAGTCTTACACGTGACACGCTGCAGACACAAAGTCGTCATCCAGCTGGTCTAGTGGCTTTTGTGGAAGCACAGCGGGGTCGAATATTACAGCACCCTCAATAAGCTTTGCATCGAGAACATCTGGCATGTATTTAAACACGATATTATCTCTCTTCCCCAGTGCACATCACTGTGCTGTAAGCAGTGCCAGGACACCGAAATCACCACAAAAAATGAGATCTTCAGGTGAGGACATCAGTTCTTTTGCATGTTGTAGCTTAGTTATTACAAATGCTTTTCGGCACAGTGTCATTTAAACTTCAAGGCATTTGTTTGAGAGAGAAAAGTCATCACTGTGTATATTACACTCACACTTTCTGCATTGAGTCTCTTGAGATGTCTGTCTTTGAAGAGGTTGTTGCTGGATTGATTGATTGGCCGCCAGTCGAAACCTCCCGGTTCTCAGCTATTACTGGTGACTGGTGAATCAAAAGTAGTGCATGATAGTTTTACGTTGTACACACAGCGGCACAGA
Source organism: Chelidonichthys spinosus (assembly GCA_029853015.1). Lineage (NCBI taxonomy): Eukaryota > Metazoa > Chordata > Actinopteri > Perciformes > Triglidae > Chelidonichthys > Chelidonichthys spinosus. The sequence goes on from CM056822.1 coordinate 17,804,632, forward strand.
CGCAATTTTCCATGAAAGAAAAGTTACAAAAACGTTCTGTTTTCTGTCGGTTATTGTAATTCACAGAAAGAAAGTTGGTAAGAAAGACGGAAATTGGTGTATCTCTACTTGCTCCCTCTTTACCGTTAATGCTGTTAGTAGGCTGCATGTGTTTTTTAATGTTTTATTTCAATGTTAAATGTAAGGCTGCATTATATTTTTTTTGTTTTTGAATAGGAAAAATAAGTTCTCCCCCGTAGCAGTCGGGGTTAATGTAAAAAACAACAACAACAACAAAGTTAACACTGATTTGATGTATGTGGGGAAGTTGCACAAAGTCTGGGGTTTCATCATGAATTTACGTGGTCCTGATTTGTACCCGCTCACAGCCTGAATGCGCACACACACACACACACACACACACACACACACACACACACACACACACACACACACACACACTGTTATGTAATGTTTTTATATTGGTTGATTGTATGTGAACAGACCACCCAATGAAACTGTCCAGACACTCTCTGTTTATAGGAAAAGAGCATTAACTGTTTTGCGTGAAGAGATCCAGATAATCTGAGTGAATGAATGATTATCTGTTGAATCTGATTTCTGAAGTTAGACTCTTCCTCTGACTAAGAACTATGTATGCAGCTAATGCATTTTCAATTAAGGACCTGAGCCAGAACTGGAGTGAAGTAAATTGCTACTTGGAAAAACTGACTCAAAATGCGTCACTTTGTCTGGTTTTATTGTGTGCAAGGACCGAAGGGGTTAAAATAATATCTTCTGGAACCGAATGTTGAAAACAACATTTTGCATCCTCAAGTTTGAGTTTAGTAGTTTCTGTGTGGTATTTATATAATTGCTACACTAAGACAGCACAGTACTCATTTCAAGCCACTGATGGAAAATACGTTATGATTTTTGAAACCAATAGTTGTTTAAACGTGACTTAAAAAAACTGGTTTTGGCCACTTAAGAGCATCTCCACAAACTGTAAACACAACAATTATCACCTCATACATTTATAAACTATGTCAATTTTTTTTTTGTCTTATTCCGAGATATACTATTTCACTCCAGAGTAGTCGTGGCTGCACTGCTATGTTATATTAAACACATTTTATGCACAGAATCCACCTTGACACAAAACATGTGGTAGCCTTGGAAACACTGGCATGTTAGAATCTGAACTTATGAGATTGTTGTGCTGCATGCTCCCTTTACAACTTGGCTCATTAGTTCCTGGCTGTTCTTTCCTTAAAAGGACCACCTTGATGTTTTGTTTTTGTCTGAACCATTAACTGAAGTTATATTCTTTGCTATATTTCTTTCCTCTTCCTGCAGCTTGTCTCTGTACGGCCCCATGGCTGCGTACGTCAACCCTCACGGATATGTCCATGAAACCCTGACTGTCTACAAAGCCAACAACCTCAACCTGATCGGCAGGCCATCCACACTGCACAGCTGGTTTCCAGGGTAACTTTGTGATACTTATTTCATTTTGCTCACTCCTTCCTCTGACTCAATTGACCTGTATGGATCAAGTGCTACAGCAATGTCTGCAACAGTTGTTTAAGTAGTAAGTTATGAGAGGCTGTGAAATCATGGTACACTGTGCCATTTGTGGCTGAATGCATTGAGGATTTGTAACGAACAGTATAAAGATAAAGCTTTCAATTATAACAGTTACACTGTTTATTCTTGATTAGTAGCCAAATGATTCTTCTAAATGATCCATGCAGTATGTGCCAGTATAAGCTGCTTGTGAAAGGTTGCATATAAATAAAATAAAATAAATACAAATCTGAGGACATCTTGTGATGCGATCACGCCAGCTATGACAATTGTAGGGGTGTAAATTATTTATTATTTTAAGTTATTTTAATCAATTTCATTGAACAGTTTTGTTGATAAAACGGCATCATTATACCTGCTGGGGAACTTTAATAAAATGTTGTGCTCTTCCTTTACCCTCAGATACGCCTGGACGATCGCTCAGTGCCGGACCTGTGGGTCTCACATGGGTTGGAAGTTCACAGCCACCAAGAAGGACTTGTGTCCGCCTCGTTTCTGGGGTCTGACCCGTTCAGCTTTGCTCCCCCGTATTCCCCAGGGCGAGGGGGAGGATGGGAGAGGTGGCTCTCGCCTCTTCTGCCTGTGATGTCGGACCATAAGTTATTGTAAAAGAAAAAAAAAGAAAAAAAAAATCTGCAATCCCACAAGCCTGGATCTTAATGCACTCTCTTGCTGCGATTACTTTAAGTGATCGATGCATCACACATCGCCTCTCATCCATGGCAGTAAATCCATCGTATTAGTGGAAAGGTCAGTAGGCACTCTGAGAGCAAATTAGAGCAGGAAGGAGGACGTGATTGTTCCTAAAGGTTCTCGTGGAGACAGAAGTGAGATGATTAAGGGATAGAATGGAAGAAATAATAACAGATTGATTCAAAGACATGTTGTAGCATCCGAGCAGCTTGCAGATGTGCAGCAGTTTCCCTTCAACTCCTTTCCTCTGTGTAATGGAGAGTTTGACTGTGCAGCTGAGAGAGGGATATTGTTGGTCACCTACTTTAATCTGTTGTAAAAACCAACTAGTTAATATAAGTCACTCAGCATTCAAATCCTTTGTGGCTTTCTTGTGTTTTCTGATGTAATTTCAGCTGCTTTAGGTCAGTGGAGGGAATGCAAGTGTAGATCTGTCTATAGGGGATATTTTGAATCTTGGAATTAAATTTGATGTATTTTTGTATGAAGGAAGATTGGAAAGTAATTTTACATGCTCATCAATGTGTGCTCTCTATTATCACACCAGTTTTTATGCAATAAACAAAAAAACTGAGGTGACAATAATGACCATGTGTAATATTCGTGATTATAATCACAGTCTTGTATTCAAATGAAGGCTCGCTGTCCTGTCAGATGATGTGCTCCAGGAAAGTGAAAATTAGAGATGCCAAGTCGAGGTTTTTTCTTTTAAAGAAAGTTAAAGCTACTTATTACAGAGAGGAAAGGGAGCAGTCACCTGTCTCGTTTAGTTCGTCCATATTGTGTGGCATGTTATAATAGTGTGCCTACGCCGCAGCTCAGTGTCTTTTGATATGTTTGATCAATCAGTGAGCCACAGATGTGAATGAAAGATTATAAAGGATGATAGTGATGAAGAGATTAACATTTAGTTAAAAGGGTTTTTTTAGTTTTGTAGTGTTGCAGTTTTCAGGATTTTACTTCTTGCGGTTTTGTTGCAAGGTGCTGGCTCACATTTGTATAAATGTTGCTGTAAATTCGGGGCAGTTAAAGCATTTGGTGTGTAATATAACTGTGGTCGACTGATTGTAGTATCTGACTCTTATTTCACATATCTCTTCATGTCACAGAGAATTGTTCAGAAATAATCTTTACTATCACGAAGCAAAGTGATTGATTGCAATAAGAAATCATCTAGATTGTGAAGATGTTGGTATGTCCAATTACAGTTTTTTGGATATTTCCTATAATTTCTAAAAGGTATAGTTCAAAACTTATTTTTTTGCCAAGAGGATAAGATTACCCATTTTGTGTCTGTCAGGTAAATATTAAACCACCAGCAGCAGTTTGTTAGCTTAGCTTAGCATACAGTCTATAAACACAGGGAAACATCTAGCCTGCCAAAATATACCTCCCAGTATCCCTACATCTTCATACTAATTAACAGATTTGATGTTTGTTCAACTCATACATGTGGATGCAACTATATCTGGATGCAGAGACCACAAAGTGTTTAATTTAAAAAATCTAACCTACTAATTATTTATCTTGAGATGTGTAGGTAGGAAGATTTATTTTAACTTGGACAGAGCCAGGCTAGTTGCTTTACTCTTTATGTTAAGCTAAACTACCAACTGCTGGAAGTGGCTTCATACTTACCATACAGACGTGAGTTTGTCTCTCGATCTTGTCGCATAATCTTTGGCATTCAAACAAATTAAGAGTAATTGTTAAAATGTAATAACTCTTTAAAGGTTGATGGCTTTCAATTTAAAAAAAGATTATGTTACTCTTTATCCTAAGTGCAATGCTGTTTGGGTGTACAGTTGTACATAATTAACATGACTTTGTGGTTTGAATTCATCTTTTATTCTTGCAGTCTCCTCTGATTTAACGTTGCTCCCCGACTCGATGCAGCAGAAGCAGAGATTCATCTCGGTCAAAACATCCCTGACAGGCGTGCAGGTGGCGGAGTGGTTAGAGTGCATGGCACGTACGCATACGCAGCCGACCCCGGTCCTTTGCTGCATGTCACACCCCCTCTCTCTCTCCTGTCTATCTGTCCACTGCTAATAAAAGGCGTCTATGCCTGAAAAAAATCTTTAAAAAACAAAAAAAAACCTTCCCTGACACTTACATTACCCACAATGCAATTGAGATGTGGGTGTTCGGCTCAAAGAAGCTAATCTAGCCTAGAGCTCTTAGCCTCAAGCAGAGATGGGGAGCTACAGAAGTCTGGTGGGCCCACATGTTTCGCTCCTCACCTGTTTCTTTTTAAAACTTGTCGTCTTCAATTGATTCTGACTCAGGGGACATCAGAAAGAGTCAGAAAGGCTTTATACAACTTTTTTCAGTCATACAACCTAAACCCAGGAATAGAATTGAATGTTTTAAAAAGTTCACCTAAAGAATCAGAAGGTGGGAACTTCCTTAGAAATATGCCAGAATGTTGTTGATTACATTAAAAATAAATCTTATTTATAATTCTATGTTGAGCCTTCAACCATTTCATATCATATCATTTTGTTTTGCACAAAGGAAAGTTTCTCGGAGAAAAACTGGTAAAATCTTCAGTCCTGTGTTATGCCTCTATTGGTTATATTCTTTGTCATATCGCTGATTCGATGTTCCCCAAGCTGACTTTCATCAAACCCCAACAATAAATGTGCTATAACATATATGTTGTGTGTATATATTCTACCCAAATATGGAGGATTAAAAAAATGTGAACACCTCTGAATATAATATAGTCCAGTCCACCTTTGACCTCAATAATAAACCAATTGAATGAACCTCTATGACAGTGTTGAAAATACCTATTAGCACCTGAGTGGTTCATATCCAATAAACCTCAAACATGCAACTACCCGGAACATCAGGAATGGAGTAGCTCTTAATGGACACAAAGTGTTTATAATTTACTTCCTGACATTAATCGGACTGTTAATTGCTTGACTTTGTTTTATTTACAAGAAGACCACACGCTATCGACTGTACAACATTACTGCAACAAGATATCGATTATCAATGATTTTAGCAGAAAAACAAAATTCTGGGTAATGTTTGCTGCTCTCCCAACAGCAGGAAGCTGGTTTACACTCATTGGCAACAAGAGATGACTAAAAGGATTCGTCACCAGCAGGAAGGTACAAAAAATGACCCTACAACATCTGCACAACATGCTCTGACAGTGCTGCTCGTTATTTGGGGGATAATAACCATAAAGATGCTGCAAAGTTCTTAGGAAACCTAGTGACATTAAACAACGTGAAATACAAAATGAAGACTTATATTGTCAAACAAGATGATATTGTGTATCTGCTGGATCAAATTGAGACAAAGCTGTTTAAGTCCAGCTGAAGGTCATGAAGGTCACTTGTTGAACCATATTAACATTCTCAGATTAGACTGTTAGCGCTGCCATAGTGATCTGAACAAAAACCATACCGCAGACTCCACAGTTGCTGCACATAATACCAATACCACACCGTTGTCAGCCTGGTCTAATGATGGAGAATTTGTTTCCTAATTGTCTCAAAATAATGGCTGAAATATCTCATACACACATTGAAGGTGCCCCACCACTTTCAAGTACTGTTCTGTTTACATCTTACTTACTTATACTTATTTTAAGCCCAAATATGATGTTTTTATTTTTAAACCAATGGTTTTGTTTTCTAAGGGCTGCACGGTGGTGTAGTGGGTAGCACTCTTCCTTCTGTGTGGAGTTTGCATGTTCTCCCCGTGTAAGCGTGGGTTCTCTCCGGGTTCTCCGGCTTCCTCCCACAGTCCAAAGACATGCAGGATGGGGATAGGTTAATTGATGACTCTAAATTGCCCGTAGGTGTGAATGTGAGCGTGAATGGTTGTTTGTCTCTACATGTCGGCCCTGTCCAGGGAGTACCCTGCCTTCGCCCAATGACAGCTGGGGTTGGCTCCAGCCCCCCCGCGACCCTGAATACAGGATAAGCGGTAGAAAATGGATGGATGGATGGATGGTTTTGTTTTCTCAACCAAAGCAAATGTTTTTGTTTGAAATCAAACAGTGTTAACCAGGTTTTTCAGTGGTGCAATGCCCTGGGATACCCTGGGATACCCTTAGAAAGGCAAACGTCTTCCACAAGTCCAAATCCAGTTTCTATTAAATGTGTTTTTTATGTCACATCATAACAATTGAATGACATCATCTCCATAGTCCATTCTTGATTCTTAAATTTCCACATGGCTCGATAGTCAGTTGCTTTAGCTTTCAGTCATCCGTCAACATCCAGCATTTGGAGGAGCACAGTCCTCAGTCTGGTCCCACTTCAGGTTTGCATGATGGTGACGCGTTCTCCTCATTTGGACTCGGGCACGTTTTTGAAGCTCATGTACAGCGTGCTGACCAGCGTCGCCTCGTCGTGGACTGGATCCTTGGCGTCGGGCTGCCGCTGGCACAGGAGCGCCATCAGCGTCTTGGGAAACTGACCACTGAACAGCAGGTAGATGCAGGGATTCGCGCAGCTGTTCAGACTGGCCAGCAGCATCAGGATGGTGAAAGTCGCAGCTGGAATGACAAAGCGCCAGATGTTTGCAAAGAACTGTCCTTTGACCGTTCTGAATATCTGTTGTGCGTAAATGCGCACTATTTTGGATAGCTTTATCCAAAATAGTGCGCATTTATCACGCATGCAAGAAAACCCAATTTCTCTATCAGCTACAGTAAAATAATAGAAATGAACAGCGAACTGTGTGCCACCCTGTAATGACTTACTTTCTTTCGGCGCGTTTGTGTCCCAGGCGGACCAAAGCTGGACAGTGAAGAAGGGAGCCCAACAGACAATATAAGCCAGGACGATGACCACAGTCATCTTCAGCGTCTTCACCCTGGCCTTGGACATGCCGGCCACACCGCTGGCCCTGGACGGCAGGGGGAGACCCACGTCGCCCTGCCGCGGAGTCTTTTGGCACAGATTGATCTGGATGGCTCGACAGATGCGCACTTGGCAAACAACAACTGTGATAACAGGTAAAATAAAAATGACCAGAGTGGTCCAGGTGATGTAAGTCTTGAGCCCCCACGGCTGGATGAATTTGGCCCAACAGTCAAACACGCCGGGTGCAACCTCGACCCGTGAGAAGATGAAGACCTGCGGCAAGCTGCCCAGCAGGGAAACCCCCCACGCCACGCACACGGGCACGTTGATCCTCGAGCTTGTCCGCTGGAACTTCACCATCGGGTTGCAGACAGCTTGGTACCTGTCAACTGTCATCACCACGACCATGTAGGTCGAGGAAAACATGCCGAGAACTTGCAGGTACTTCACCAGGCGGCACACCAGGTCTGGTCCTGCGAACCGGTCCGTGATGTCCCACATAAGCTGCGGGCACACCTGGAAGAAAGTCACCACCAGATCGGCCAGGCACAGGTGGAAGACGAAGACACGCATCCTGGTCATCTGCTTGCGCTGCCTCCACAGGACGAGCAGCAGGGAGGTGTTGAGGACGGCGGCGCTGATGAAGATGAAGCCGAGCAGCGCGACCTCCGTCCGGGCGAGGCTGTCGTCTCTCGCCACGTCCTCCGCATCCAAGTCGCTGCCATTCAGAGGACACATCGTGTTCGGGTCGTGAACAGGTTCCGAGGTTAAAAGAACAGACCGTCTTGAAATGTCTCCAAAACAAAATGAATCTGCAAACTTTTACTGGTGAACCGAGTACCGTATGTGACATTAAAAGTATTTGTCAGCGATCTTTTATGTTGATGTATGTATCAAATAGTGCCGGAGGTGACTTGAACAGAACTGGAAGGAGGGTGATCTCACACGCAGCTGTGCCCTTCTATATAGGGATGAGACTGGGTGGAGTTTAGATTCATTCAATAATGGGCTTACCAAGCAAATATGTATTATTGTTCTATAGGGAACAAATAAAGCCTGTGCTCATGGTGTTTGCGCACACAATGGAATTATTATCGAAAGCTCCAGAAAGACATTTATGTGATCAATTATCAGCAGCTTTGTCAAGTTTGGTAAGATAGTTTTCTTTTTCATCATAAACCACTCTTAATTAATGCACCGTTTGCTTGATAGGCGTAGCCATCATTTCTGAAGTGAGGGGAGCAGATTGTTCAGGAGTAAGTATTGATTGATTTATCATCCTTAAAGACTCAAGTAAAGTGATCAAAATCAAAATTTTGAGCTGCTAAACTCAATAGTCATAGGATCTGGCTGGTGTGGTTTTAAAGCGGCCACACAAGATCCGTCCACTGCTGTGTCTCTTTCTGACGCCTCTCCCTGACTGCCAGTGCTGCTGCCTGTCTCTGCCTGACCCCCATGAGCTGCCCTCTCTCTGCTACGTCTATTGCAATACACACAAACAATATGTGCAAATACATTTTAGAGTATAAGAAGAGTAGTTGTGAAATAGTTGTGGAAATGAATGTCAACGCCTTCTCCTCCACCTTCTCCTCCCTGCTCTTTCTATTGTAACAGTAAAGAGCACACAAATATATGTAGCCTACAAAGCAATAGTGAACACAGATTCTGAGCAGGAATTAATGAGGTATATTATGTAATTTCAGGAAAAGACGGGAACTTGGAAATGTAGGGGTTGTATTTTAACATATTACATGTATTTGAAAGGCCCTGTGATAGACTGGTGACCTGTCCAGGGTGTACCCTGCCTTTGCCCAATGACAGCTGGGATCGGCTCCAGCCCCCCCGTGACCCTAAATACAGGATAAGCGGTAGAAAATGGATGGATGGATGGATGGATTTGAAAAAGCGCGGGGGACCCCTTGCCGGTTCTATTAACTGATCTATATCGGCATCTATTTAATTTGACATAATTAAGCCAACATTATCAACGGGCCGAAGCATTACTCAACTTACACGGTTCGTTTGGAAGAAAGTGCAAGTTTTGTTTTGCCTCTTGCTGGCTGGTTTACTGAACATTATTACAACAACGTCTCAACTCTGTGAGGCGATCAGGTGCCGCCGCCTATTCATGGTGCATTTAAGGACAGCTCGGAAAACGTATTACGAGATGTTACAAATGAATTGAGCGGTTGTAAAGAGTGGGGAGGGAACAGATACCGGAAGTGCGGAGGACTCGTCCCACACGCACCCCACTTTCGCTACGCTACTACTTGACACAATAATAGCATAACAATATTAATAGTTTGTGTTTAATCGATTTTACGAGGTTATGTAACAGAAGTGAAAACCACAGTGCAGAGATATTGTCAGAAAAAGACATTAAAAGTAAAAGTACTCATTGTGTCGTATAACCTCAGTGTGTGTTTATTATTAAATAATATAGCATAATTTATATTGAATTCATATTATCTTAATTATAAGATGTCTTGCTTATCACGATCTGTACGACACCATACCATAAAACGAATCTGCTGTGAGATCGGCACGTCAACGTGCCTCTCGACCAATCACAGCACAGGATAGTTTGACGTCCCAGGACTTTCAACCGGAAGAGTGAATGTAAACAAACTAACTAGTTGGGCTTGAGAGCTGACGGGTCTCCCGCTGTAGTGGTACCCAAATAGTTGCTTGTGGTCTTTTTCATAAACGGTGTCGTTTATTTGGATAGACTGAGTGACATTTATCAGTGACTCTACGATCTCCGTGTGTCGGCAACAGGCAACATACATGGATGTCTTCCCAGCTGCTAGCTAGCGCTAGCTAAATGGCTAATCTCACCGCGCTAAATACGTGTTAATTAGCTACCAGCAGCAATGCCTCAAGAGGGAGAACCGCCTCTCCCCCTGGTTCGCTCCCTGAACAGTCAAATACCCGTCAGCGTTGTGTTTTGTAACCTCAGTCCCCGTGTCGTACGACCACAATGGATAGATTATCGCGGGGAGCCGCAGGCATACAGGGATTTACAGCCAGGAACGGGACGAGAAATGGCCACGTTTGTCGGTAAGGCAGCTTTTATTACAAGCTACTCTTGCATAGATTGTTGCTCCTTTGTCTTTTACTAGAGCTATCTTTTTCCTAAGTAAAAGTTGCGTTACCACTGTGTAAACATACTCTGTTACAAGTAGAAACTCCTGCATTCAAAGTTTTATTTAAAGTACAAAAGTATTAGCATCGTAATATAAAAGTAAACGTTCTTATTATGCGTAAAGACCCCTTTCAGAGTCATCTTAACACTTATTCCTCACTAGTGCATGTTTCACATAATGAGAAGTCATCCAGGGTCAGCCAGTGAAAATACAAAAGCAGCCCAGATTCATTTTTTTTTTATCTAACTCATGTGATTTCACTGACACTGACACATGTTTATATACTGAAGCAGCACAAAGTTGGTCACCAATAACCAACACTTGTGACACTGTCTTTGGGTTCTAGGTTTGTGTTGATTGTTTTGTATACGAGTTGGGAATGCAGTTTCACTTGTGGACTGTGCAATACTCACAAGTTTTAAATATTGTTTTATGTTTGGTATTCCCAGGGCACCCGTGGATGTTCAGAGATGCAGAGACTGATGAGCCACTGAGGGTGAATGGAACAGAAATGTTTATTCCTAAAGCAGCAGAGGGAAGAAATGCTAATATCACTTTACCAGGTACGATTTCCACATTACTAAACTATTATCCATTATCATCATATGTAATTCATTACTAGTCACTGACATGATGTACTATGTAATAAACCCATTTCATTGTAGACTCTGCCTGAGCATGCTTAGCTTGATAGTACATTCCAGAACAAATTGTATTCGTGTATTTTCAAAGGCTGTTGAAATGCTGTTGAATACCTTGTTGTGAACAATTTCCAGTCTGATGGTTAAAGTGACAAAATACAAAAATAGTATTACTTACATTTACATTTACATTTAGGTCATTTAGCAGACGCTTTTGTCCAAAGCGACTTACAATAAGTACATTTGTCAAAAGAAGGAAACAAAGAAACCACGACGTATCATTGCCGATAAAGTAAGAGCTAAAAATAGAACAAGTGTTAGGTCCTCATCTGAGTAAAGTAGTACTTCAAGAGCAACAGTGCTAAGATCAGAGTGCTATAGGTAAGTTTTTTTTTTTTGTTTTGTTTTGTTTTTTTTTTTGTTTGTTTGTTTGTTTGTTTTTTGTTTTTTTTTGGGGGGGGGGTGTCGAGGGAGGGTGCTAGTGGGTCATGCTATGTAGAGTCAAGGTGAAGTCTGAACAGGTGAGTCTTGAGCCTTTTTCGGAAGATGGCAAATGACTCTGCTGTCCTGACATTGGTCGGGAGTTCGTTCCACCACTGAGGCGCCAGAACAGAGAAGAGTCTGGACTTTGCTGAGCGACATTTGCTTGATTTCAGCGATGGTGGTACCAGCCGGCCAGCTGAAGTAGAAGAGCGAAGTGCTCGCTTCGGGGCATGAGGTTTGACCAGTGTTTGAAGGTAGAAGGGTGCCGTTCCATTGATGGCCCTGAAGGCCAGTGTCATCGTCTTGAATTGGATGCGTGCTGCAACAGGGAGCCAGTGGAGGTCACGGAGGAGGGGGGTCACGTGGGAGAATTTGGGTAGATTGAAGATAAGGCGTGCTGCGGCATTCTGGATACGCTGTAATGGTTTAATCGCAGAGGCCGGGAGTCCGGCCAGGAGAGAGTTGCAGTAGTCAAGGCGGGAGATGACCAGTGCTTGGACCAAGAGCTGCGTTGCATCCTTTGTGAGGAGGGTCCGAATCCTGCGGATATTGTAGAGGGCGAATCTGCAGGATCGGGCCACAGCAGTGATGTTGGGGGTGCAGGATAGTTGGTCATCGAGGATTACACCCAGGTTCCTCGCAGTTGAGGAAGGTAATACTGTGATGCCCTCGACAGTGACCGACAGGTCCATGCGAGGGCAGTCTTTCCCTGGGATGAAGAGGAGTTCGGTTTTGTTCAGGTTGAGCTTGAGGTGATGTGCAGTTGTCCAGACAGAGATGTCAGCCAGACAGTTTGAGATGCGAGTTGCAATGTGAGCGTCAGAGGACGGGGGGAAAGAGAGGAACAGCTGGGTGTCATCTGCGTAGCAATGGTAGGAGAATCCATGCGATGTGATAACAGAACCTAGTGATCTGGTGTATAGTGAGAACAGAAGCGGTCCTAATACTGAGCCTTGAGGGACGCCCGTGTCCAGAGAGCAGGGTTTGGACATAGAGCCATTCCATGTGACCTGGAAGGTGCGGTTTGTCAGGTATGATGTAAACCAGGCGAGAGCAGAGTCAGTTATGCCAAGTTCAGCCAGAGTGGAGAGGAGGATTTGGTGGTTGACTGTGTCGAATGCAGCAGATAGGTCGAGGAGAATGAGAACGGAGGAGTGGGACGAGGCTCTGGCGTCTCGCAGGGACTCGGTCACTGTGAGGAGGGCCGTCTCAGTGGAGTGAGCAGTCCTGAATCCTGATTGATTAGGGTCTAGGAGGTTTTTCCGCAAGAGATAGGATGACAGTTGGTTGTAGGAGGCACGTTCCAAGGTTTTAGAGAGGAATGAAAGAAGAGATACAGGTCTGTAGCTTTGAATGTCAGTAGCGTCTAGGGTGGGTTTTTTAAGGAGAGGCTTCACGATAGTGGTCTTAAAATCCGCTGGAATGACACCTGAGGTGAGGGAGGAGTTGATCAGGGTGGTGAGGAATGGCAAGATGTCGTGTGAGATGTCCTGGAGAATAGAGGAGGGAATCGGGTCAAGGGAGCAGGTGGTGGCGCGGTTAGATGTAACAAGTGCGTGGACGTCCTCAGAGGTGAGGGGGCTAAAGCTGGTAAGACCATCCGAGTTGAGAGTTGGGGGAGATGTCTTCTGGGAGGGAATAGGCGTGAATGAGGAGCTGATGTCATGTACTTTCTTGGTAAAGTAAGTTGCAAAGTCATCGGCAGTAAGGGAGGAAGGGGGGGTAGGGGCAGGAGGGGTGAGGAGGGAAGAGAACACGGAGAAGAGTTTCCTGGGGTTGGAGGCAGAAGAGTTGATCTTAGCCAGGTAGAAGGCAGATTTGGCTGCCGAAACAGTTGAGGTGAAGTCAGAGAGGAGGAGGTGGTAGTGAGCAAGGTCCTCGTGATGTCCCGATTTCTTCCATTTTCTCTCTGACGCTCGCAACAATGATCTGTTGGTTCGCAGAGGTTCAGACAGCCAGGGAGGGGCGGGAGATGATCGCGCCGGTCGTGAGATTGGGGGACAGAGAGTGTCCAAAGAAGAGGAGAGTGAGGACATCAGGATAGAGGAGGCTTCCTCAGTAGACATTAAGGAGAACTGTTCCGAGGATGGGAGCGAGGAGATAATAGTTGAGGAGAGAGCGGAGGGTGTGAGGGATTTCAGGTTGCGGCGGCTGGTGACCATTCGAGGCGTAGAGTGGAGGGATGAGGTGGGCTTCATGGGGATGGAGAAAGACACAAAGTGGTGGTCGGACACGGTGAGCGGGGTAACAGAGAGTACCGAGATACTTGTTTTCCACTTGCCTTTAGTTTTCCATGCATGCAGGTAGTATTTAGCAAAGCTTTAGAATAGTATTACTGAGATTTTACCTCACTGCAAATAAACAAACATTTCAGAAATATTTTATGGAAACACAGGATGATTCAGAGAACTCCTCTAGAGAGAAGATCTAGATCTAGTCTAATACATAAAAAACTAATAACAAATTACTTTTGTGTCAAGTACAATTCAATTCTGAATAAGACATTTATGTTACAATCAACTTTCATGAACTAAAACACAATGTGAAATGATAAGTTGTAAGACCAAATGGAAACAAGGCAGTGGTAGCAACCTTTCGCAGAGTAGCCACACTGAAGAATACCCTTATTTATTGTCTATTTTACTCAAAATGGGACCATTCATTTACATAAATGAACAACAATCTGTATTGAAAAAGACTTAAAACTAGCAATTGTGGCCATAAACTTGACCATAAACTTAATAATAAATCAACTGTAAAGTAGGGTCATTTTCTCATAGACTTCCTGCAATCAGACTTCTTTTTGCAATGAGAGGAGTTGCCCCCTGCTGGCTATTTAAAAGAAAGTACGTTTAAGACGCATTGGCTTCACTTTTCTCTCTTTCCTCCAACCGACTTAATTTAAATAATCATCATTTACAATGTGTGAGAAATATGACATAACATGTAACATTAGGCATGAAACTGAGTTACGAATATTCAAATAAGTACGACTCCATTCGTACTATACATTCAGCATTGTGTCAGGAAGGTTTTTTCTAAACTAATAATAATTATACAACAAAAAAAAAAGATTTCACCTTTCAAAGCCAGAGGTACTGCCGGGACAAACACAAAGAGTAACGGAGTAACTGGAGCTGCAATGTTGGAAGAGTTACTGCAGACGGCAGTATTTTATGCCTTACATCTCCTCTGTTAACTCTCCTTGTTGTACACTACAGGCCGATGCCACACATGAACATTATTAGATAGCAGTGCTGTTTTGACTGATCCTCAGATCCTCAACAGTTGGGTTGAATAAGATCATTGTCCTGTTATTAGTTAGTTAGTAGTAGTTCTGTTTTCTTTTCTTTTTTTTTTTAATTATGCATGTAAATTTAGATTGTATCGACCCAGTAGCAGAGGTGAAAAGCTGACCCCCATTTTCTTGGGGCATGTGGCCATAACTTACACATTGCACCTTTTTCAAGTCATCAGAAATATTCCTAAACGGAGCAGTAAAACAGGGCTATATTTAGACAAGTATTACTTTGTTTGCTTGAAGAGGGAAAGACTAATGCTTAACAATTTCTCAACATTTGTCTTGTTTACACAGTTTACAGTCTCAAGGATCGTGCTCTTCAGATTATTCGGCGTCTGGTTAGAGCAGAAGACTACAGGAGGCTGGAAATAGCACGATGTCTCCACGAGGAGCTGGAAGATCAGCCCAGTCTATTGAAAGATCTGCACCGCATGAACCAGCGAGTGGAGCAGCACCTGTTGGAGAGGATCCAATGTCAGGAAGAATGAGGGATGAAGCTGGATGGATAATGGTCACGTATTGACAGCAATATTGTATTCCACACTATTGGAAAGCAAAATAAGTCAGAATTCATAAAGATACAGGGTTAGAGTTACTTATTGGGTGAGTGAGCAGCTGTTGCAAAGACTTTTCCAGAGCTCTTATGTTTGCTGCAAAGGAGTTCAATCTGCTGCCTGTTATATTCACTCACTAGCTTTGGCGGAAAAAAACTGTATGAAGCATTTACCTTCTAGGAAGAGGTCTTTTCATATAATGTGATGACGGTATTTTCAATTAAATTGTAATGTTTGTCCTCTAAAATGGTATTTAAGGACTTCAATGTTCATTCCTAAAAAGCCACTAGAGAAATGCCTAGCTGATGATGTTACTCTTTACTTTATTTTGCCATGTAGTCAGGTTGTGTCATCAGTAAACTCACTCAAAAAATCCCATTTGATTATATGCAGAAAACAGAACTTACCGTGCAAGAATGTGTTTGTCATGCATACGGTGTTATATTCTGGCATAAATGTCCCGGTGATCTGAACTGCCCTATCAAAAAGGTCCTGCCTGTTAAGCTCAGCAGTGTCACCAAGACTGAACCGTTCAGCATTATCAGAAAGCATTTGCTTTGGTTCTTTAAATTTGGAAAAAGATGGATTGCTAACAAGCGTTTTTTCCAAAATTGCCTTTTCTGGTAAATGTGGACTTTTGTCAACAAAACAAACCTTATCTTAACCTTATCTTTATTTTGTTTAAGACGAGGCTGTGAAACACTGTTAGGATGTATGCTTTTGTTTTTGTCTACTTTGCAATTCTTTGCCTATTTTGTTCTTCTGTCACCATGTTTTAAATTCATACATTGCTACTGTATGTCAAAGACAATACATCAATAAAATATATATTTCTTCTGTGGGGACTATTTTAACTATCTAAGTATTAAAGAGAGATTATAAACACAAGGTCCCAAAACTATAATTACAAAGTTGGGACAATTTCTCAGAGCATATAGGGGAATATTGAGAAGCTATTATGTTGGTGGAGAACTGCAACGTTATGCTGTCCAGTCCAAGTCACATGTCAAAATCTGAAGCTATAACCTGCTCCAGTTCACCACAGCAGGGGTAGAGTTACCGAATGTGTTGCTTAGCAACAAAGTAACAAAACCTATCTTTGGTTGTGTAAGTCGAGGTGTGCTGGCTACGGGAATAGTAGAAAACATGCAAGCAGGGGAAAAGAAAAGAACATGGGACTCAAATCATTTTAGGGGACGAAAGTAAGTATTTGGTCACAGTCGAGAGCTTTCGCTCTGTCACTCACACAGCGCATTTGTTTTGCAGCCGCACTGTGTGTCATGTCACTCAATTGGAGATAGGGAATTAATGGTAATCAACATTCATTATCCTTTGATTTTCCAACAGCATGACATCTTGGCCAAGGAGTCACCCAGTCATGTTTCCACATCTCCAGACAGACCACTGGAGCAAAATGAAAACGATGGTAGGAACAAATGAAACAACCACCTCTAACTGAATGATATGTAAACTAATGTCCCTCTTGATTCACAACAAAAAAACATGTTGTATTCTTGTGATAGTTGAACAGTTGTTCCCACATACTGCAGGTTCCCGTATATCTTGCATCAGTTCCAGCTGCCTTGTTGAAGGATGATGTCAAGTTGGGAGGTGACCAGGAGAGCACTGTACGGTACGGAGAGGGCGGAGAGTTCTGTGCATAAGAAATGTGTCTCTCATTTGGCTTTATTACTTTCCCTAGGGAATGAGTCACATGGAGGTGCTCTAACCCCCAGCAGCAGTCTGTTACCTCCTCTGACTCTGGACGAATCTATAGTTAATGATCCTGTTCTCTCCATGATGCAAGCATATAGTAGGTCCCACATTAACAGTAGTTGTTAAAAAGTCTTTAATTTATTATTTGCTTTCCTTCTGTTTCATTATATAATATATATAAATGTTTATACAGTACATATATATCTGCTTGTCTTTAGGTGTGCATCAAAACACACCAAAAACCTCACCTCAAAACATGCCCCACTTCAGGAATGCGTTCAATGACCGTGCCAGAAGGGGCTTTTGCTACTGGGTCATTGAAAAGAAGGTCTCAGCATGTAAGCACTGATCCAAATGTCACATATAATAAGCTTGGCGTGACATTCACATGTCCATACCTTAAATCTCTTTCATTGCTAATCCTGTTTAAACTTCCTGCTGTGCGCTCAACCGTAAAGTTTACAGTTTTGAAGCCTATATTCAAAGACGACCAAGTGATTAATTTACTTTTAATTTACTCTAATCCCCCCCGCTCTGTCTCTCCCTGACTTACTATGGCGCCTGGAACAGGTCAGACGTCAGACCTCCTTACACGCATTTCTTTCAATGTTGAACAAATAATCAGTGCTTTCTGTATTTCATGAAAGGAATATAAACATTTCTAAATGTCTAAGACAAGCAGCATTTTTTAAAAGAGTATTATATTTTAGAATAGCCAATGTTACTTTACATTACGATTGATTGGTTAGTAGACTGATGCATCTTCATTCCTTCCTTACAGGTAAAGGAAAAAGCTTTGGTGCCGACAAGACCTCTCTGGGATTACCAAAAATCTAACAAAGATTTTTGTAACCTCCATAATCCATTTAAATAACTTAAAAGTTAAACCATATGATTTTCACTCAGGAGGATATAAAGTATAATTCATCCTCTTTCAGCTTGCCAGAGGGTGCCCACTACCCTATTTCCACTACCTGAAGAGAGATTTGCTTTTTTGGTAGAAATGCTGTTAATTCATAGTAATAAACAACTAGTGACTACTGTGCTCAGAATATGTGGAAAATACCATACCTGACTATGGTATGCTGAAACAATGCATGTATATGTATATGTATATGTGACCTTCCAATAATGTGAAGGGCATGATGGCCATCTAGTGGTATCTAGTATATAGAAGACTTGTGAAGTGTGCCCCACCTCTGACCACCTTTAGGATGCTCAGAATCTACATTTTATGTTGCCTTATAAAAGTTGTGTTCATAATTTTTTTGACCTTGTCTCAATGTCTTTGTTTAAATTTTCTTTATTGGAATTGCCTCACATTTGTATACAGGTTAGTTTAAAATGTATAGTATTTTATTCTATTAAACATATTGTTTACCCTTTAAAGTTGTGTAAACTAAGCACATGGAAACTGAATTCATTATACAATTCGTCTTGCCTGCTGTTGTGTTCTCTTTGCACCCAAATGACTAAAATCACCTGTTCCCGCGGTGCTCGTCGCCCATTAGTCAAATCTTGTTGGTGGAATTGATCTCGCGTGATCCTTTGGCTAATGGGGTCGCGACTCGCGAGTGTTTCCGTTTATTCATTAAAATCAAACGGTCAAAACCAAAAGTTTACTAGCATCTAGCGGATGATTTAGCCAAACAGAACATGTCAAGGAAACGTTATAAGCAAGAAACCGTGTGAGCTACCGAGTGGACACTGGCTGGCTGAATCAACGCGGATAAAGTTACGTAGCGAGTAGCGACACCTTACTATTTTGACTTCCTACGCAGTCCCACCCATTGCTGCTGTACTGAGCCTGAGAAGGTAAGTTAACATCTTATAACAATAGCTCGTTAAATAAGTGTGTTGGCAAGATGTGACTTTTAACGTATTGCGTCGCCAGAACGTTAGCTACTTTTGAGCCGTCGCGGGAAAAATATTTACAGTTAGCTAACTGTTAATTAGCTAACGCGAAGGTGCTAGCTAGCTAACAGTTCGTTACCTCTGCGATGACGGCGGTTCGGGCCGTCTTTTCTACCGACGTCAGTCAGAGAGTGCTTTAAAACACCCTCAACTCAGTTGACAGCTAACGTTAGCTTAAAAAACAAGCTCGCACCATTGTTGAGTGTTTCTGCAATTTCACATCAGTTGAAAAGATAAATATATACGCAAATACAAAAGACACAAGGCTATTAATGTAATGTCAGTTTCTCGCAGTCTAATGCGATGTCTGTAAATGTCAGACAGACAGAGAAGTAGGAAATCTCTATATTTGAAATGCTCCCTATCATTTCCTGACATTATTGCCTGTACTTATACAACCTTGTGTTCCTAATGACTATCACCATGTGTCCAAAATACATCTGCAAAATGTTTGTAAACTAAATGACGACATGCCAACAATTAACATAAATGGCTCTTGCAAAGCTATAATCTGGTCAAGTGCATCAAATCATGACTTTTATGTTTTAAAGTGTTCATGGTCCCTTTTTAAATGAAATAAATATACATGTGTTCAACAAAATGTACTCTAACAGCTAATCAGTTATCAATATACTTATCTTATTTATAGATTAGTCAACTAATTGTCACCGTACTACTACTACTACTACTACTACTACTAACTAAATGTATTTGATTGATGGGCATATCCTCTTGTAGGAATAATTAACACTGCATTTGTTAACTTGAGTATTTGAACAGTGATGCATTTCGTGTTTTCATCTCGTTGGTGGGTGATGTCCTAGATGGTCACACACCTGTTTATACCTTTTCTATTGGTTTAGAAATCTCAGACATGGACAGCAGCAGAAAGAAGATGTCATTTAAATGGCTACGTACCGCAGATACCTCACCCATACAGCCTCCGAAAAGAGACGCCGGCTCACGCACACCCTCTCGCTGGAATAAGTCGCTGAATGAAAGTTCAGATTCTTTGCCTCTCTGTGACTCGCCCGACGGCCTGGGAACACTGAGTCTGGACACTCCCAAGAGAAAAGCAGAGTTGCCTCTTGAAAGCACGCCTTCTTTAGGCAAACTTCAGCTAAGGAAGCTTTCCAGGAAAAACTATGAGCATTTCATTACTTTAGAGGTAAATCTTGCAATGTGTTTTTGTCTCATTTCATGCAATATTCAAATTATTCTTGTTGAAAACAATAATTACTGACTTACTCGTCTTTTTGCACCACAAATATCAGACGGAACCTACGGACAACTCATCCAGGCAGCTGGAATCCACAGAGACGCAGCAAGCATCATCACCTCCGCCTCACGTATTCCTCTTGAAAAAGAATTTGAGGACGACTGATGAGGGATCCAAGGCTATCTACAGGAATGCTGTGATCGCAGCCATTGGCAGCACAAAAGAGGCAAGAGGCAGCACTAGCACTATCCCCAAGACTTCCCCAATTGTGTCCTCACTAGTAAAGACTGACACGCCCAGTCCGCCATCATTTGACAGAATGGTTACGGATATTAAGTGTTCCTCCATCAAACCTGAGAGTAGATCTGAGGACAAAAGCACTGTTCAGGAAGAAGAGTGTTGCCCCCTTCAGGTGGTTGAGGACACTGAAGCACTCGAAGACGTCTCCGAGCTAAAAACAGACCGATGGGTAAGTTAAAAGAATACTTCACCCTATTGCATAAAGAAACCCGGTAGTAATTTTGAATGGTCGTGCATCATTCCCTCATTTTCCCCAGAGACGTGATAATTCTATTCTGAAAAGGAGCCTCCGATGGCGCAGATATCAGAATTTTTGCGCTATCGGAGGCTGCTTTGGTTAGAAGGGGTCAGACTACAACACTAGTTCCTCATGTTTTCATCCTGCTTATAGGGGGTGGGGCACAATGACGCTACAGACCTATTACAGATCAGTGGTGGGACCTGAATGTGAGCGGAACTGGACCAGTCCTTTTATAATAAAAATGCCGCTTGCTGCCGGCCCCTCACCCCAGTCCCTTGTGTTGGCTACTTGCTCCCGCTCACGTGCACCAACCCAGAGGCCGAGTGTTTACTAGAAATATTTGCAGATGTGACTTGTCAGTAAAGTTTCAGTCATGTTCTCTGTGTTGTTCTCTCTTGTTGATGACTGAGACGGCGCTTCTTAAAACAGTGTAAAGCCATGCGTGTGTTATATAACGTGATGACATATGTACAAGAGGCATTCGGGACGAAAAACTGACCATTTAAAGCTAATGGGAGATATTTTTTTGTCTTTTTTCCCGTATTTGTTTAAATTTTTCAGAATATTGTGCTAAAAGGAGAAGATACACCTAAGAGGTTTGTTGCTCCAGACCACTCACAAGTCAAGTTATTTGCTACAGAAAACAGACCAGAAGCAGAGTGCTGTGACTGGTCTCTCCCTGACCTGGAGTGTATCCCAGAGTCGCCATCTTGTCTCACGGCTCATCAGAAAAGCCCTTCTGACAGCCAACAATGGAAAAGTCCTTCATCGAGAGATACAAGTCCCTCTTTCGCCTTTTCACTTTCCGATGAAACCACTGTCCAGGCGGCTGCTGAGGACAAGGACAAGCCTTTCTCACAGAGGACGGTTTTTATTTCATGCAAGCAGGACCACCCAAAATACATGGTCCCTTCAAAGGCATCCAGAATTGAGACTGAGAATGTAGGCTCCTCCAACAGCATGGCCACCCATTTATCGGATCCATTTGCTCTGCCCCTGCACTCAAATAGAGGAGTATTGAACCCTCACCCGAAGTCAACACGCAGGCAGTCAGATTCTGGCTGTTCCAAGAGTCAGCGCCCCTACTCCTCTACTCGTAGTGCAATTCCTAAGAGAAGATCCCTGGGGTCACAACCTTTGTCAACCAGTTACCCCTACCTGGACAGTCGGGTTGGTTTCATAGACACACACTGCCATATAGACATGCTTTATGGGAAGCTTGGCTTCTGCGGGACATTCAACAACTTTCGAAGACACTACCAATGCAGCTTTTCTCCAGAGTTTAGAGGGTGTATCGCGACTTCTGCAACCCAAGGGTCATGGTGAAGGAGGCTCTGTGGGAAGGTTTACTGGCTGAAGACATGGTATGGGGGGCATTTGGATGCCACCCTCACTTTGCCAAAGACTACTCAAGTGTACATGAACGTGATATACTGATGGCCATGCGGCATCCAAAAGCTGTGGCATTTGGTGAGATTGGCCTGGACTACTCCCACAAAAACTCCACTGACGTCTCCAAGCAAAAAGAGGTAATCTAGGTTGAATAAATCATAGTCCAGTTAGTAAGTAACTAGATGAGACTTTTTCATTGTCAAGTGTCAGAAATATGTGTCCAATAGAAGGATTCTATTGTAAAATAACGATCCGTTGTGAGCCGTGTTTTCTTTTCTTCGCAAAGGTGTTTGAGCGCCAGCTGCGTCTGGCTGTTTCCATGCAGAAGCCTCTGGTGATCCACTGTAGGGACGCAGATGATGACCTGCTGGAAATCATGAAGAAGTGTGTCCCGAGGGAATACAAGATTCACAGGTGTGTTTGGAGGAAAAGCCTCCAACACCACGTCAACATTCAACTGCTGAGTTACAGTTACAGTTGGAATGCAGCAGAAAAGTGATTAGTCATTAAGTGATTTTCAACTTGCTCTGCATTCCCACAATGTCCTCTCTTCATACATAATTTTGGGTCAAAATATAGGGAAAAAAATTATTTTGTATTTGAACCCTGTGCCATCAGTGTATGAATGGAAAAATAGACTGAATGTATATAAAGCAGCTTGTGTAGCTGAAAAGGCCATTTACCATTCATACAATGCCACCGTGAAAGCAAACGGATGGAGACATTGGCCATAGGAGCTTGAAACTAAGAGGATCTCCAACTGACGCATAGGCTCTAATGGAATAACCTCCCAGCCTGACTGTGTCTCTCTCTGCCTCTCCCCCACCTCTTCAAAATGAAAGCCTCTGGAGAGTAACTGTATCGAGAAGCTCAGAATTATCCTTCATTTCAAAATCAAAGTCACTGTATATTAACGGAAGACTAGGGCTGGACCTAGTTTTTACAAAATAAGTACTCAGAAGTACTCATTACTTGGCTGTTTAACAATAAAAATGGAAACCCTCCTTTTCAACTATTTCCCTTTCTTATACATTTATACCAACAATTCAACATTGCGTCAGCTTTTCAGCATCCAGCATTTATACTGCAATTTCTTCAGAATTTGCTTTTCTATTTTTTTAAAAAACTCCTGTTGCCGGTCGCTGGAAGTTACCAAACATAATTTCATTGTGTGCCTACAATTTGTTCATTTGTTTTCTTTGTCAAATCAACTAATCTAACAGAAATCTTGAGGATTTAATATGTAAGGCCCTTTAAGCATTTAATGAATGTTTCTTTCCTCACTACCTCCAGGCACTGTTTCACAAACAGTTATCCAGTGATTGAGCCCTTCCTGAAAGAGTTTCCCAACTTGTATGTGGGTTTCACAGCCCTGATCACCTACTACAAGGCCACCCAGGCCCGAGACTCTGTCCGCCAGATCCCTCTGAACCGCATTGTGTTGGAGACGGATGCTCCATATTTCCTTCCGAGACAGGTACATTTAAATGAATGCCTAGGGAAACCAAACCCCTGCTCTCATGACATTGGTGATTTCCAGGCTGCACATAATTACAAATTACACATTGAACCAAGTACATGTGTATTGTATATCCAGCTGAAGTCTATTTGTGCGGTTGATATGCGTGGGTCTCAACAGGTGAGTAAAGATGTCTGCCGGTTTTCACATCCTGGAATGGGCATCCATACGCTGCAAGAGCTGAGCCTGCTCAAGGGGAAAGACATGGCCGTGGTCCTCGCCACCATCCGAAACAACACCACTCAACTCTACGGCATATGACCTTCAGAGATGGGGGCTAAAAACTAGCAAGATAGAAGATGGATTCATCACTTTTGGAGCTGGTTTGTGACAAACGTTTTATGTGCCTTTTTTGTTTCGAATGTATCAATCCTACATGAGGAGATGTGGAACATGGAGGAGCGGTCTTGTTTTAAAATACCTGAAAATCTCGAAATGTATTTTGAAACCAATCAAAGACAAAAAAAATAGTCAAATGAAAATGTCTCTTGTCGCAGTTCTAGTATCTAGATGCTATATATTGTTTATCTGATTATTTTGTATTCCTTAGCATGTTGCTGTGTTGTTTGAATATCGGTCTTGTTCAACTGCTGTTTAGTTTGCTTTGACACAGTGGATAAGTATTAAAACCCTTTCATCCTGCTTCTGTACATTCTGATATGTTGAATTGCAACTTTGCTGACTGAAGAGCAAATGAGGATAGTCTGTAATACAGCAACAGAAATATATATGTGGTAAATTTTATTCTTTATTAAAGAGAGGAAATGGCTGTGGGCCTAATCCATTAGCTTGCTTTGATACCACCATGTTTGTTACAGCCATTTGGCTTGAGTGCTTTTTATTTTGAGAATGATTAGCCTGGCCTACTTTGATGTTTTCTAGTTGTTGGAGTGCTGTCCGAGGACAAGATTAATGGTAGATGAATAAATATGTCTCTATACCACGTTTGACAAGAGGGATGTTTTGATGTACATGTATTCCCCTTTTTCCATTTCCAAGAGTTTTAAAGCCTCTCCAAAAAGTAGGCACATTATGTCCATGGTTGTATATCTACTTTTATTAAAAAGCTACAGGTGGAACACAGGATAGACACGAGCATCAGAGCAGTATGTACTTTGCTGTGTTTGACCTAGTTGTTCAGCTTTGAAAAGGAAGTTCTCCCATCTAGTTCAGGGAGTTGGTCATTTCATCCTTCCTCCATGCTAGTTTTTTGCAATTGCCAAAACTCAATTTAGCAATGTAGCAAACAACACAAATGTGTTTTTTTTTGTTTATAATAATATTTCCAATGTAGATAACTGTAGTTATTTGCAAAAGGTGTGTTTTAGAATTTCAGGCATAGAGTAAAGCAGATGGGATGCTTGTGGTTTAGTGTGCCACGTCAATAGAGAGGCTACATGAGTTAGTTAATAATTGTGTCTCCTAAAGAAAAGAAAAACAACCAACAAATTTGAATAAAACAACAATATTAAGCCTGTGAGGGCTGACCCAGCAGTTATTCTTCTTTTTACATCTATTTTCCATTTTCACAGACAGGTGCAATTCGTTAAGGAGATGAAATGAATGATCAAACATGAGACTGAAAAACAAAAGATTAGTGAATGCTTTATTTCACAGACATATGGGTCGCTGATGATGTAGAAGACTAATAGATATTGAGTGTATAACTGAATGATATTAGATAACCACAGATTCAAACTAATGACTACACAATGTGACTTGATGAAATCCATGAGGCACATTCATTTCACTAAAACTACATGTTTGAGAGGGGAAGTTCAATATTAGGCGCTAGAAAAATAATTTTTAAACTGAAGGTCCATATATAACCAGAATATGTCTATATTAGCTTCTTTATTGTATGTAACACATTTTCAACCATATTTGAAGGTTAAATTTTCACGTGATAAACTGTTAAATGTTTTAGTTTGTAATGACAGACATCAGTTGGTTCTCTAAGATTCAGTGGAACAGACTGCAGCTGTCTGAACAACAATGTTTTAAGCGTCTAGAGCTAAAGTATAAAGAATACATTAAGTTTTTAAAAAAGGAGACCTGCATGTCGACATGCTAGCTGCTTAATGATCACTGTCTAATAACGTAGAGATTGGAAAGCATTGAGACACCAAATTGTTGTCAATGATCTTCAAAAGTGCGGTGGTCTCTCTGTAACAAGATGAAACGTGTTAAAAATGATCAAACAATTAAATGTAAGTTCAGTTATTTTTTCATGTACCAAGCGGAGGAATTAGGCAAACCTGCTGCGGCTTCTGTATTTCCCAGCAGACGCTGGATGATCTCTTGCAGCGCGACACTGTACTGCTCCAAGTCCTCCTCTTTCATAGTGAAGCCAATTTCAAAGGGAGCGCGCATCTATCCAGAGCAGAGGACGACCATGCAGTTATAAGGATGATTTTAGGGATGTGATGCAATCATGAGCGTGGTTTTACCGTGATGTAGTTGTCCTCAGCGGGTTGTCTAGGCTCCTCCATGACTCGGCGACCGACTCTGGGACCCTTGTTCTGTGGTTGACCCAGACCAGAAAAATCTCATGATTGTAACCAGTTTACCTTTACAGTAGAAATGTCGTTGACATAATTCTTGAATAAAAGTCTACTACGTATGCTGCAATTTACTGTACCTGAGGTTTTTGTGAAGGGCTGAGATAGCTGGATCCTGCGCTGGTTGACTTGCACCACAAGGTCAGAGTAAGCAACAGAAAAATGACAAAAATAGTGTTTCTTTTAAAAAACATGATGCAATAAAATCTGATCTACTTCGCACAATATGATGAAATCATCTACAGTGTAAATGATAAAAAAAATATTGATCTTGTGATCTGATATTCACAGCAACCTTTGTTCTCTTTCCCTCAAAATGGTCCACTTTGTTTGGTTTCATACCTTTTTATACCTTTCATCCTCTTCTTGGTTTAAAATGCATTAAATATATTAGCAACAGGTACTTGTGGGTCATATCTTGGCAGCATTGGACTGTTCAAATGTTTAAATTGATAACATGGTGGGCATTTCTCTGTTGTAGCAGGCCTGCTATCTATTCGTACCTATTCAATAGGGTGATGGAGATAATAGTATCGCTGTCATAGAGATACAGGTCGACTGCATGCCCTACAGCAACATGCCAATATCGAGCTATTATTCGGGAGGACAATACACATGGAAATGATTATAATGTTTACCTAAGGAGAATATCAACTTTATAACAACACAGTAAGAGACTTATGTTGATATTAAACAATCACACTGTTCAACAGTAAATACTAATTGTTTAGTGTGCATTATGTACATACAACTGAGGAATTTACTTCTGAGCCTATAAATGAATATTTGGTCATAATACACATTTTCAGAAGAACAAACCTATATTTAAACTAAACAGCATTCTAGTCATCATGTTCAGAATTTGTCATATCTGTGAAATTGTGGTGTTTAATAACGTTTTAATTTTCCAACCAGAAGTTATTGATGTAATAGAATCTTTGAGTACAAAAAGCTTAAGTGTCATTCATGCTATATGCGTGTTAGTCAGTCATTCTGGACTAAAACTTTATAGAGATAAAACCATTAAATACAGCTGCCCAACACGATTGAAATAAAAGCAGTGCTTGAATTGGGCCGGTAGTCACCAGTACGCAGTACCGGGACTTCTGATTTTTACCCATCTGCGTACCATTACTTCTTACAGCGTACCGCCACCTCATGACACATCTAGGTACGCATATTGTAGTTATTTTATCATGTTGTGGATACCTATAATAAGCTATACAGTTGATGAATCAGTCTTCATTTGATCTTCGTTATCCACTCGTGCAGAGGAGCAGGTTTCCATCGTTATTGAAGGCACTGAATTACTGGCACTGAATTATGTGACAACACAGGGAAGGTGTGCGCCAGTGGCGTCATTAGGCCTATTTTAGGGGGGCTTCTGCACATTACAGTAGTATTCTGTGCAAAACGTCACCAGAGTGTCGATATTTACTTGACCGCTAGAGGGCGCACTTTTTTGAAACGTAACATATGGTCGTAATTCGGTGCTTGACACACGACCTATGTGGTCGTTTTCTCGAGGAGGACAGTCTCGTCAGTTTCGTTATCCAGTCCATTCCACTTGTTCATATATAGCACGCCCACATCACTGAAATCCAGTCCACGTTTCCCTGCAACCTAGCATTCTGTGCATCTTCTGGGGGCTAAGCCCCCCCTGTAATTAAAACCTAGTGACGCCCCTGGTGTGCGCCCTGCTGATGGGACTGATATATGCCTTGAATTTGCAGTACCCAACCAAGTTGACTTACACTTTTGAACTGTTTTCAAAAACTTATTCTAGAGCTTAATGAATGGACTTCAGCTTTCAAAAAACGTTGCACTCTTTGAAAAACAACCTGCTGATGTTTGGCAGGATATATTCTGTTACAATAAAAAAGTTAACAGAATACATATTGTTCCTTGTGTGTTTTATTGACATGTTATTGTTATGGTGTATTGTTTTTTTCTCAGGAAATTACTTTTGTTAAATTTCAAATTAAAACCTTAATTAAAAAATATTTTTGTAATGAGATCTTAAAAGTAAAATTGGTGAAAAAAACAAGACTTCTGTTGGCTTTATTGTGTAAACTGTAGAAAATAAAAAAATAGGTTATCTTTACTATATAATCTCTGTGTAGAAATGAAAAAAATGGGTTGGTTTTAGTGAACTCTGTGAGGAAAACAAAAAATGTAATTAGTTTTACTCAATAAATTCAGTGGAAAAATCAAACTATTTATGTCAGCCTTACTTAGGGAATCTTGTGAATGTTAAATGGTAAAACCAAGTAGATTTAACTTGAAATACATCAAATAGATATTACTTAAAAATAGATGTGGAAAAACTTGCTAAGCTTTTTTCGAGTAAATCTTACTAATCGTTTTTATCAGTGTAGTATTCAATATAATTTCATAATTGGTGGCCATATTCAACACTCTTGCTAGCAACCATGTAAATGTTTTCTAGTTGAGTTCATGGGTTTTCATCTCTGGTGGTTCTGGTTCATAGGTCAGGACTCCTCTATGGTTTTAGCTCTCCTGGGCAGCTGAGAATGGATGTCAACCAACACATCAACCAATGAAGACCCAGCACCACAGCAGACCCTGAACTGCTCCCCTACCTTAGTGAGCCCGAGACCCAGTGTGTGCCATTCCAACATCCCTGCCCCTCCGCCCATCCCCTGACACCACCCGCCTCACCCGCCAGCCAAAGGGTGAGGCGGCTCCCGAGAAGCACAGAGGACGTTTTTGCTGTTTTTGGGAAGCTCATCTCACACACACACACACACACACACACACACACACAGGAAGACATTCATGATTCTTTATAGTTTATATACTTTATATATATATATATATATATATATATATATATATATATATATATATATATATATATATATATATTCTTTTTAAGTTTCCATTGAAACAAAATGTTATTATAAAAAATTATTATTTATTTTGTAGTAGAAATCTGTCTATGTAAATATATATTTTTCATCTCAATCTGTACAGTATTGCTTTGCTTTGTGTCAACATTTATTATTGTACAGCTACTCTGTGCCTGTTATTGCCCTCAGGGACAAATAAAGTTTTTTGAATTTAATTGCACAACCTCTTTGCATTGGTGTTCAGAAAATAAGGAGACCATTTGAGACCAAAATCTAGAACAAATGCATGCATATTCATATTCATAGTATGTCAAAACAAGTTGTAGTATGTCAAATATTCATGAAATAGACATTGAATAGTATGTGGGGAAAACAAATCACAGAATAGTACATCTAAAAAAGACATAGTGTAGCATCTTGAAAAAAAGTGGTAGTATAGTATGATGATAGAAGTAATACAGAAAATGTTATAGAAGAGTCAAAGTATAATATGGCTTTAAAAATCAATGGTGTAAAATGTGAAAAAATAATTATATTGCAGGACAACAAAGTTGTGATATAGTATGTTGAAACAAGTCTTATAAGAGTCATGACATTTCAATTCATGAAGAGTTTATTTACAGTATGATATGTCAAAAAAGGTCATACAAGTTCTATGTCAAAGAATTAAATAGGTTAAAAAGTCACAGTAGAGTTGGTCAAAAATAGTCAAATAAAATTGGAAGAGTTGGTATAAAAATCAATCAGGGTATAAATGTGGAAATCAGTCCTAAGAAGCCACAGTGTCGTTCATTTAAAAAAAGGTAGATGGACAATTAAAAACATCAGAATCCAGGCACTTATTAATATGGGCTACAAAACATTCAAAAAGTGATGGTGTAGTCTGTCGAAAGAGTGATAGTATATAAACTAGAACCAGGCAAGCCTAGTAAAGCAAGACCAGCACACATACCAGTGGAGATATGTGTGGATGAATTAGGATTAATGTACACAACTATGTGTGTATCGTGTGTCTAACTCAGCAGCCGGAGTCAGTTTTTGAATATAGGTCTTTCAAAGCCTAAATTGGCGATAAAACGTAATGTGGTTTGTTTGTCGAATAGCCCACTAGATGGCAGTATTGGTGCTCAGATGGCCTGTTGAAGTTGAAATCAGTAGCAGTTTAAGTTGATGTGATATGTTCGTCATATAGCCCACTAGATGGCAGTATTTGTGCACAGAGGGCAACCTGTTGCATTTGAAGCTTTGAAACTGTTAACATCAGTAAATGGCAACCCTTTAGTGCGACCAATGGCTTCTTTAATGTATACATTTGTTGTTTAAATGTGCTTTATAAATAATTGTCGTCAATACAGCATGATGTTCATTTGGTAAATGAAGGTTCCATTTAGAGTCAAATAGGCAGGGTATGCTTTAGGGCGAGGCTACTGTCTGATCTCTGAACACATTCCAATACCAGGCTTTATGATCTTGACTCATTTGGACATAAACTTATTCTGGCTTTCAGGTGTGGCTGCCCTGAGCATACAGCATGCACACATGGGGACACTATTTCTGGGCAAAGCAGCAAGTACAAGCACTATCATTAGTGGTTCATGTGATCAATCACCATTGTTGGTGTTGTTTGTAACTTGAAAGACCATTAAATAGATGAAAATGTTACGGGCTGCCACTTGGTCTGTTTTTAATGTGGAAAGGGAACAGTGAACAGTGTGAAAACTGTGGGATTAAAGAAAATGCTGAACACGTCATATTGCACTGCATGTATGAGGTGGAAAGACGGCTATTCCCAGAGAAGGTAGTGCGGGAGTGGAATCTGATGGGGACACTGGGAATAGAAGGAGAAGGAGGGGAGATCAGAATCACCAAAAGGCAATATAGAATATAAGAACACATGAAGTGATGTTACACACAGGTTTTCCAGGAAATTAAAAAGTGTATAAGCTAGCAAAGGAGGCTATCAGGAAAGAATATGTAGAAATGAATATTAAACTGTCAGTGGCAACAATACTAGGATGATGCACCAAACATGAAATACAAAATAAAGCAGGAGGAGTGAGAAACAGAGGAGCAAAGTCATTTTTAGTAGATTAAGAATTGGTCACAGCAAACTAAACAATACACTTTTTATGATAGGAAAACATGCAACTGGGCACTGCAGTCAGTGTGAAGAGAAGGAGACAGTGGAGCATGTCCTAAGTTCATGCAGGAAGTAAGGGAGAGAAGGCTCATGTTTACTGGGTTACGGACGGTAGGACAAGTGGAAAGCAGGATCAAAGATGTGCTCTATAGTGGATGCACTGTGGAAGGGAGAAAGCTGCTATTTCATTTGTTTGAAAGACACTGGACTTATTACAAGACTGTAAAGGTCTAGAGAAATAGGTAACGGGTGAGACCAGAGGGAAGCAGTAATGCAAGTTATAGGACGCCGACTGAGTCAGAACTTCCAGCCAATGAGGGGACCAACGAGGAGGAGGAGGCTGAAATAAACACTTACTATGACAAGTCCAAGTCCTTCTTTGATAACCTGTCGGCTGATGATTTAAGGTACCTCAATATGTCCACAGTTCAATTGTAGGACTCTGTGTCTTTGTGTTTTTTCATTTTTTTAAAAAGCGAGATATTGGTCTTTTTTTATTATTATTATAAAGCAGGTCTTAGTGTTTTATAAATACTGTGAAAGTATTGAAATGCTTAATCCTGCCTGAAATCTTTAACTTTCAACAACTGGACTTTGGTCTCGAAGACATTTTCATCAAACAGCTCTTGAGTGTTTGGCGCAATTTAGGACTAAAAGATGTCAAGTGACACAAATGAGACACTGAGTTTTTTTTTTTTTTTTTTTTTAACAGCCAATTATATTCGATGATAATTGACATAAATGTATCTCACTTTGGCCGCCAGATGGCTCCCCTGATGCATGGAAGGTATGTTACCGTTTTTCTAAATTGCTTTGGCACATTTCTCAAATGATATATTTTCAAAACAACATGTGTAAACCCACCAAACCACTGGGCACTGACTCACAACAGGTTGCACCTCAGCCTTTGAGAATGTTAGGTGTCTCAAGGAATGAGCCAAAGCAATTGAGAGACTGTAAGAGGTCAAGATTGACATTAATGCACAATTTATAACATCCAGGAGTTGTGTGTCAGACATAATGATTCATAGTTTAGAGTTTTACAATGTCATTGTGTCAGTTATGTTATTTCTTTGGATCAATCCCTCAAAGAATTGTAGCCCCTAGTCACAAAATGATTCCTGTTGAAGATATTCTTTGTTGTCAACATTGGACAGAACGAGTGAAGACGTCCTCTCAGTCACCAGCAAGAGTCGACTGCTGGAGATCAGGGGGTGAGTGTGCAGCTCCCTTTTCTCCACTTCAAGAATTAGGCTACTTGTGTTTTTGGCCCACTCATTTAGTTTGATAAACAGCCACAAGATGACGAGAACACGTGTAAATACCTTGCTTTGGAGTAAGTCTGTATTTTTGCATCAGTCAAGTTCATTTCTTACTGAAGTCGTTTTCTATTCAAAGCTGAATAGAAAATCTGCTCAGATTTCTTACTATTGTATGTTGAAGGTCTAATATCATATGTCAAAAAAGTAATTTAGAAGCAATATTGCAGTGTGTCATTAAATTCATAGTATAGTCAAAAAGGTGAAAGTATACCTTCTTGGGGGGAAAAGCCTTAAAAATGTTCAAACGCTTGAATTGTCCAGCAGTATTCATCATTCAAACCACTAATAATGTATTGAGCATGAAGAAAACAAAACTCTTGCTATGGTGTTTTCTTGGACACCCAGATGTTTCTGGGGTTAACAGGGGAGTCCAGAAGCCTGAGCTGGTTCTGGTTACTGTGGACAGACTCCGTGGAGTTCATGGTTGTTATGGAGGACAGGAAGTAGAAACCTTATTTCATGACGAGGCAGAAGATGCTTGATGTTCTGCACTGAAATAGAAAATAGTTGAACCAACTTAATTGAATTGTTTCATTTGGTAACACCTAAATTAATTAAGTTAATAAGTTAGTTTAACACAATTGATTTAGTCACATGTACTTAATAAATTCATTGTACTCAAATCAACATTTTGCATTAATCTAACTTTATATATATACAAAATCAAAATCCAATGTTTCTTTTAAATAGTTTATTGTATAAATGTAACAAACCATTAACTTTATGGCCACCAACACAGCTTTTGGGCCAACACATTACACATTTGTAATAATAATAATAGTCAGAATAAACTAATAGTATAAAGGCTCAGCACTGTATTTTAGTCATTTTTGTTTTCATCTTTTCTTGAATGCTTAAAACTCGTCAACCCCATTTAGTACGTCAACATTTGGATCAGAACCAGCAGTTTGTAAGAAATTGATCAGGAAACGATGTCATATTTTTGTTCTCAAAATTCCCCAAATTGATGCATTAAAATGAAATTATTCAAAATATGATTAGTGTGCTGAAGGGTCTGCAATTTGGGTGGGATTCCATAAAAGAGGGCATGTTTTTCATATGTGGAAGTTCGTTTATTATAATTTCCCATACTTCATTGTATAAATAAGTTCTAGTTTGTTTCGCGGAGGGTTTGAGGTTTTTTATGTGTTTACGTACAATGTCATGTGACTGTAAAATGTATGAATATCGGAACGTGCGCCGTGAGTTACACAGTTTTTGTTTTGAGCATGTTCGTGCAGTGGAGGAATTAAGCTGTTACGAAGACAGATCGAGTGTAGCTTAAGTGGTAGAAGTTATTGTACTCCACCTTGGCAAACGACGTGGAAGTGTCGTTACCGAGGAAGAGCGAACACGCGTCGAGAGGCGAACGCGTGTTCTCAGCCCGGCTGCCTGCGGAGGAAGAGCGAATACGCGTCGAGAGGCGATCGCGTATTCTCAGCCCGGCTGCCTGCGGAGATACCCCGAGCGAGGTAGCGTTTAAGCTAGCTCACCCACGGAACCAGAGAGGACACCCATCGCCATACGCAGTGTGTCGCAGTCTGCAGGGGCAGACTGTGCATCCTTGGACTGGGCAGCGTCTTCCCGATTCCACCGGCACCGCAGCAGTCAGCCACACTCTACAGCCGAGCACCTCACCGTCTGTCAACAACCAGGTGCACTCGCTCTCTCTCCAGGCGGACGAACAGTTTTCTCCGCCTCTCCTCTCCAGTAACCGCGGCAACGTTGGCCAGAACACTTTCTGTATTAGAATAATAATTCGGGCGCCCAACTAAATTTAGATTTGATAGGATTTAATTAGGACTCATAATTTTAAAGTGATAAGTATTTGAACATTAACCCTTTTTCCTCCCCAAGTGTAATAAATTGTGATTAAGTGTTGATTTGGTTTCCCCTCGCTCTCTTTATACAAACAGTTGAATTAAGTTTATTTGGTTTGAATATTTTGGTACATTTATGAAGTAGTTAAGGCATCCGCCAACCCCCCTAAGGTGAAACTCTCATACAGTCCTTTAAGCTCCAGCACAATTTTGGTCCTTCGAGCCGGATGTAAATCAGACTAGGATGTCTAGAGAGAGCGAAGGGTCTCCAGTAAAAGGTTTTGTCTCCCCTGTTGAAGTGAAGTCACGTGGTGTTAGAGAGCGCAGAAGGCCCTCTAGACTAGAGGACTATGTCATGAGCACACCAGACCAAGAGACAGACAGTACTCCTAGTCCAGAGAGCAATCAGCGTGTGCTAAACACACCAGCTGACCAGACAGTAGTGGACTTACGTTCTACACTGACGGTAGACACACCCCAGCCAGTAGAGGGTGTTACAGCCACGCCGCAGGAAGATATGACTTCTAATGCAGACTTACCTGACACTTCCCAGCTGCTTGAAGTGGATGAGAGACAAATGGTGGCAGGCCAGACTAGTAAACCCAGACTCACTCCTACTAATCCCCTGCCACTGAATGCTGCCAACCAAGGTGAGTCTAGGAAAGAAGAAAGGGAGGAGAGTGACCCAGAAGAAACCAATTCAGAGTCCAGCCAAGAGATCTCTCCCCAGACTGTGTGAAGCCACACAATGGGGAAGATTTCAATCACTTCCGACCAGGCGAGTTCTTCCTAGACACCCACAGAAATGGTAGGCCCCCCAGCAGAGTGTCTTGCTCATCCCGACGCAGCCGTGGCAGCCACCACTCAAGCAGGTCAAGCATTC
This sequence comes from Chelidonichthys spinosus, assembly GCA_029853015.1. Classification (NCBI taxonomy): domain Eukaryota; kingdom Metazoa; phylum Chordata; class Actinopteri; order Perciformes; family Triglidae; genus Chelidonichthys; species Chelidonichthys spinosus. Next base: position 17,839,754 of record CM056822.1, read on the forward strand.
GAAGTACAGGCCCTGAAGTCATTGTCCAACTCCTGCAACAACAACGCGAGGACGCGCTCGCAAGAGAGGAGCGGTTCCGCCAAGATGCGCTCGACAGAGAAAGGAGAGCCGCTGAAGCATTGGAGAGGGAGCGTGATCGAGCGGCAGCCCAAGCCTTGGAGAACACACGGCTTGTAGCCGCACAACTGCAATTTGTCTCTGCCTCCAGGCCAACATCAAGAGCATCCACGAGGAATAACTCACCCATGCGCTGCCAGCCTAGAGAGGAGCAGCAGGCGAGGGCTCCCAGACCCCCAAGGGGGGACCAAGCCGATTCTGAAGACCTGGAAGGGCGACTGGCTCGCCTACAAGAAGAGTGTCAGACATCAAACCATGGTGCCACCCCCTCCTCAAAACCAGCGGCTCCTCACTACACCTCTGGCCGGCTCCAGCCCAGAGCGGCCCCCAGTTACGACCCACTCCCACAACGCCCTCCAGGGAGCGCCATCCCATTCTTTAAAGATGACTCCAGGAGCCAGTATCACGACATGAGGATGTGCCTGGAGTTCCTCTTGGGTGGCGCCAACCACAGCGAGCAACAGAAGTTCCTTGAGCTGTCCATGCACTGTAAGTTACCAGCAGCAAAGCTCATATGCACTGCCAATGCATACTCCCCCACCCCCTACACTTCATCCATCCAGGCTCTTGACGAGCGTTGGGGACGCCCGTGGGACCACATATTGGATGAGCTCCATGAGCTGGGAGAAATGGCAGACATAAGGGACGACCAGGCTCTGGACGCGTACTCCCTGAAGATACAGGCTCTGGTGAGCATGCTGAAGTTCCAGGGAGCCGCCGGTCACAGAGAGCTATACGCAGGCTCCAACGTAGAACGCTTCGTCAGGAAGATTCCAAGGGAGAGGGAAGAAAGGTTCCGGCGGGAACATGAGCGTCTCTACCCCAACCAACCACTGTCTAGCCTGGTGGAGTTCTCTGAGTTCCTGAAGTCAGAGATGAGGCATATCCGCCTCCCCAAGCAAGACGAAGCGAGGCGCTGTGGACGAGACAAGTCTGATCGAATCTCGAGCAGCAAGGGACGGTCCACACGGGTACTGACGACCATCCCTGAAACCCCAGCAAGGGAGCAACGAGAGATCCCGAAAGGTAACCGGGGCGGCCTCTCAAAGAAAGGAGAGAAGAGACCTCCACCCCCGTGCCAGTGCTGTACTCAGACCCACTGGCTAGACCACTGTCCCGTATTCAAAGACAAGACTACGGAGGAGAAGAAACAGTGGATACTAGACAATAAACGGTGCTGGAGATGCGCCCGTGAGCACCTAGCAAAGGACTGCACACTGAAGGGACCCTGCAGACAGACTGGATGCGGGAAGACCCACCTCACGGCCCTTCACGACCTCAACACCAGGGAATACAAAGCTAAACCTGACGTTGTGGAAGCCCAAGGTGACCCACCAGAAGGGATCCGCACCTACTACGTGGGCCCTGTGAGGGGTAGCAATCCCTGCGTGCTGTTGAAAATGGTGCCAGTGGTACTGCGGCACCGCGAAAGGACTCTGGAGACCTACGCGGTTATCGACGATGGCTCAGAGCGCACGCTGCTGATGCGCGAGGCTGCCATTGCGCTAGGACTCAGGGGTCAAGCAGAAAAGATGGATCTCCTCACCATCCAACCAGGGCGCACGACCATCAGTGGAGAGAGTGTGGCCCTTACTATCACACCGGCCGGCCGGCCAAAGGAAGCCTATAAAGTGAGCCACGTGTTTACAGCCGCTGAGTTGTGCCTCTCCAGGTACGGCTACCCCATGGAGTTCCTGATGAAGAGGTACCCTCATCTCTGCAACCTGGGGATCGACTCTGCAAAGGAGGTGAAGCCAACCCTCCTGCTCGGCTCTGATAACGTGCATCTTACACTACCCAAGCACATCATTCAGGGTCCTGCCGGATGTCCTGTTGCACTGCAGACCCCGTTGGGCTGGACCCTCCAGGGCCCTATCCATCTGAGAAATGGGAACACCCGTCAGACCCACTGCCTCTACATAGGAGCCGGACATGAAGACGGGGCACTGCTGGAGAACGTCCAGAAATTATGGCAGATGGACGTCTCTCCATACAAGAACGAGAAGATGCACACTCGCTCCAAGGAAGACAAGAGTGCTATGGATCTTCTCCAAGCAAAGACCAAGCGTGTCTGCGTGCGCGGTGTCCTTAGATACGCCACACCGCTCTTGAGAAGAGAGCCCATGCCGATCTTCAAGGTTCCTCCGGGCGTAGTGATGCCGTGCCTGCTTAGCACAGAAAGAAGACTCAGCAAAGACCCAGAGACAGCTACCGCCTATGCTGAGGAGATGCACAAACTCATTGAGTCGGGACTGGTCAGGAAGCTGGAGCCTGCGGAGGCGGAAAGGAGTGCTGAGTCATGGTACCTTCCCCACCACAACGTCAAGCACAATGGAAAGAATAGGGTGGTTTTTAATTGCAGCTTCCAAGTGCGGCAGCAAAACCTAAACCTCCACCTCCTGCCCGGCCCTACTCTAACCCCTCCTCTCCTCGGTGTCATGGTGCGCTTCCGAAGGCAGAAGACCGCGATCAGTGGTGATATAAAGCGCATGTTTCATCAGGTCTGTCTGCTCGACGAAGACAAACCACTCATGAGGTTCCTGTGGAGAACAAACCCGGACGACTCAGAACTATCCATCTATCAATGGGAGGTGCTGCCCTTCGGGACGACTTGCAGCCCATGTTGCGCTACCTATGCCCTGCAGCGTCACGTCGACGGCGGCACCGCCCCCCCAGGAGTCTCCGATGTTGTCCACCACAGCTTCTATGTGGACAACTGCCTCCACAGCGTGGAGACTGCAGAAGAGGCACACAAGCTGGTGCATGATTTGCGCACCTTCCTGGCCACCGCTGGCTTTGATGTCCGCCAGTGGGCCAGTAATGACCCTGAGGTCATCCAGGACCTCCCAGAGGAAGCGAAGTCCGACAGTAGCGAGACCTGGGTCTCCCAGTCCAGTGACAACGCCCAGGAGATGACGCTGGGTCTCCTCTGGTGCTTCAGATCCGACACCCTGTGCTACCGGCACAAGAAGATCGAGCCTCGTCACTACATCACCATGAGATCGATCTACAGTACACTGGCGAGTCAATATGACCCGTTGGGTTACATCAACCCCTACACGACCCGCGCCAAGGTTCTGGTCAGAGAGCTTTGGACAGAGAAGAAGGGATGGGATGATCCTCTGCCTGAGTTGCTCGGGGCGAAGTGGAAGGAATGGGAGGAAGAGCTCCCCACCCTCCAACAGATCGAGTTCCCCAGGAGCTACTTTCCCCCGAGTGTGAGTCTGACCAGCAGCAAGATTACCCTTCACGTGTTCTGTGACGCGTCCGAGATGGCGTATGGTGCAGTGGCGTACCTGCGCGCGGAAGAACCCGATGGTACAGTTCACGTCTCCTTCATCCTCGGGCGCTCAAGAGTCGCGCCCAAAAGGCAGCAATCGATCCCCAGACTGGAGCTCTGTGCTGCTCTAAGTGGAGCCCAGATGGGGAAGATGCTGAAGGAGGAGCTCCACCTGCCACTGTACGAGGTTTGGATGTGGTCTGACTCCACAACCGTCATCCAGTGGATCCAGTCGACCTCGTGTAAATATAAAGTCTTTGTGGGGACTCGGGTGACGGAGATCCAAGAGCTTGTGGGAACCAGCTGCTGGCGATACGTAGCAACCGATGTCAACCCGGCAGACGTGATCACCAGAGGTGCGACCCTCAAGCAATTGGCCCGTCCCAACCTCTACCACCGAGGACCCGATTTCCTCCGTGAGCCAGAAACAGAGTGGCCTCCTCCCCCGAACCTGGATACTGCAGAGGTGGAGGCGGAACTAAAGAAGTCCATCTTCTGCGGACTCACAGGACTCCAAGACCTCCAGACAGACGATCCAAAGGTTGAAGACTGCCAGACCCTAGAGGAGCTCCAGGAACGGACCTTCCGCCATAGGAACCCCGACCTGGGAGACGCGACCCCCCTTAGCGCGGACGACTATGCTGCCGCTGAGATCATGTTGCTGCAGAGGGTGCAGCGGGAGGTTTTCTCAGTCGAGATGGCATGTCTCAAACGGAAGGTAGAGCTACCACGAGACAGCAAGCTGAGGCTACTGGCCCCCGAGCTAGACGATAAGGGCATCCTACGTGTCGGAGGCCGCCTGCGACGGGCTCAGGGCCTCACAGAGGACAGCAAACACCCCATCCTACTCCCCTCGAAGCATCCAGTGACCAACCTGGTGATCCGCCACCATGACACCAAGCTATATCACCCTGGAGCGGAGCGGCTCTTTGCTGAGCTTAGGAGGAGGTTTTGGATTCTTCGCGGACGGGAGGCTGTACGATCATACCAACGGTCATGTACAGTCTGCCAGAAGCTAAGAGCTCAGCCCATCATACCACGAATGGCTGACCTTCCACCCTGCCGCCTCCGCCTCCAAGAAGCGCCCTTCTACAACACGGGCATGGACTGCTTCGGGCCATTCCCCATCAGGGCAGAAGTTGGGAGAGGAACTGCAAAAAGATGGGGAATTATCTTCAAATGCCTCACCACGAGAGCCGTCCATCTTGAGGTGCTGGCCGAAATGACAGCAGACAGCTTCCTCCAGTCATTTCGTCGATTCACTGGAAGGAGAGGGCGACCCCACACCCTCTGGTCTGATCACGGGACGAATTTCCGTGGAGAAGCTGAGCTCATCAAGAGCTACAACCAAATGAGTGAGGAGTTGAAGAAAGAGCTGGCCAGTCAACAGGTCACTTTCTCCTACAACCCTCCAAACGCACCCCACTTCGGTGGGGCCTGGGAGAGAGAAGTTAGGTCCGTGAAGTCTGCCCTCCGCGCTGCACTCGGAGCTCAGGTCCCTAAAGCAGAGGTCTTCAACACCGTGCTGGTGGAAATTGAGGCGATACTGAACTCCAAGCCACTGGGGTACGTCAGCAGTGACATAGCCGATCTCGACCCTATAACACCAAACAGCCTTCTGATGGGGCGGCGAGACGCGGCCCTCCCACTTGCGGTCTATGCCTCCACCGAGATCATCGGCAGGAGACAATGGAGGTATAGTCAGGCCTTAGCCGACCAATTTTGGAAGAGGTTCACCACAGAGTACCTCCCATCACTGCAAGGCCGCCGCAAGTGGCTCACGGAAAGAGGCAACCTGGAACCTGGAACCCCAGTCATGATCGTGGATCAGGCACTCCCCCGAGCTCGCTGGCTCATTGGACGGGTGGAGAACGTAGTGAAAGGGGATGATGGAAGAGTTCGCTCAGCGGTGGTGGACACTGGAGGAAGAACTTACCACAGACCAGTGGCACGACTGATCCAGCTACCCCAGTACTCTGACTCTGACCCACCTGACTAGACTGACTGACCACTAGACTGCAGACCTTCATGTAGTAGTTACTGATTAGCGCCGCAAATCAGGGGGCGGCTGTGCTGAAGGGTCTGCAATTTGGGTGGGATTCCATAAAAGAGGGCATGTTTTTCATATGTGGAAGTTCGTTTATTATAATTTCCCATACTTCATTGTATAAATAAGTTCTAGTTTGTTTCGCGGAGGGTTTGAGGTTTTTTATGTGTTTACGTACAATGTCATGTGACTGTAAAAATGTATGAATATCGGAACGTGCGCCGTGAGTTACACAGTTTTGTTTTGAGCATGTTCGTGCAGTGGAGGAATTAAGCTGTTACGAAGACAGATCGAGTGTAGCTTAAGTGGTAGAAGTTATTGTACTCCACCTTGGCAAACGACGTGGAAGTGTCGTTACCGAGGAAGAGCGAACACGCGTCGAGAGGCGAACGCGTGTTCTCAGCCCGGCTGCCTGCGGAGGAAGAGCGAATACGCGTCGAGAGGCGATCGCGTATTCTCAGCCCGGCTGCCTGCGGAGATACCCCGAGCGAGGTAGCGTTTAAGCTAGCTCACCCACGGAACCAGAGAGGACACCCATCGCCATACGCAGTGTGTCGCAGTCTGCAGGGGCAGACTGTGCATCCTTGGACTGGGCAGCGTCTTCCCGATTCCACCGGCACCGCAGCAGTCAGCCACACTCTACAGCCGAGCACCTCACCGTCTGTCAACAACCAGGTGCACTCGCTCTCTCTCCAGGCGGACGAACAGTTTTCTCCGCCTCTCCTCTCCAGTAACCGCGGCAACGTTGGCCAGAACACTTTCTGTATTAGAATAATAATTCGGGCGCCCAACTAAATTTAGATTTGATAGGATTTAATTAGGACTCATAATTTTAAAGTGATAAGTATTTGAAAATTAACCCTTTTTCCTCCCCAAGTGTAATAAATTGTGATTAAGTGTTGATTTGGTTTCCCCTCGCTCTCTTTATACAAACAGTTGAATTAAGTTTATTTGGTTTGAATATTTTGGTACATTTATGAAGTAGTTAAGGCATCCGCCAACCCCCCTAAGGTGAAACTCTCATACAGTCCTTTAAGCTCCAGCACAATTAGCATTTTTCTTTATATCATAAGGAAGATGGCATTTTATGTTAAGTATACAGTAGATGGAACCTATTCAGAGGGAAATTCAGCTTCTCAGAAGAATTGCCGCTTATCAATTAATCGATCAATAAGATGAAACAACTATCGCTTAATGAATCACTCGATAATTTGCATCCCTAGTACAGATTTACCTGGTCCAATGTGTCCATGATGTTTGCAGTCTTTCGGCGTGTTGCTGACTTGAGTGCACGTCTAACTGGGCCATGAACTTCCCCTCAAGAGGAAAAGCCACGAGCCTCTGGAACTCTGTATTTATCTAAAAACAAAACACAAATGATGGTAGATATTGTATTATGGAACAAAATGCAACCGATCTCATCCTGTATGCCAAAATGTATTATGTGGAAATTCAAAATGTAAATTCTGTCATAAGTTCAGTGTTATACAATCTCAACCACATCAAGTTATGACCAATTCATGAAAGTTAACTGCAATAAATCCTGAAGCATACAGACTTTGATCACTTCAGTTCCATTCTTACCTCTTTCTGTGTGAAGAGTGCAGGCCATCTGTCCCTGCATTCTTGGTTAAACAAGTGCATGGATATGAGTGGCCTCTTCCGTAATGCCTTTGAATCAGTTTGTAGTGTTTGAGCAGTTCAGATCTTTTTGTTAATGTCGTCCCACAGTCCTTACATCTCCACATGAAGTGTAACACTGGAGAAACAAAGAGATGCGCTTTACTGGGTGTATAGAAATAATTAAAAAAAAAAAAAAACACACAGATGTAGGGTTAGGCAATATTACAATATATCAATATGGTGATATGAGACTAGATCTCATCTCAGCTTTTGGATATCATGAATACGATTGTGATGTGATTTTTTTTTTTGCCACATTGCCCAACACAAAGCAAATCATTTAAACACAAAATGTATTCATCAAATGTAGCCAGCCCTCTCTAATTAGATTTTAAGGGATAAATTCAAAACCCAAAGTTTAAAACAAAACCCAAATGCCCGTATGCACTATGCACATTAAAAGCATTCAACAATCACCTGCATTTCACATTTACTGTAAGTGTTGAAATTGTATTTATTTTTTCAAGTATTTTTTTCACTTCAAAACACACCATCCTGTAAGTTACGTACAGCCACATTTCAGCCTGGTCTGTAGCAGTGCAACTTACCTTAGGTGGTCCAAATGAGTGTACAGCCTGAGACCACCGCCAGTCATGAAAAAAAAAGGAAGAAAGAAATCATATATCGATCATATACGCTGGTCTTAAATGTAATAATACACTTTTACGAGTCCGTTTGGTTTCATTTGTACAACCGACAGTGTCTTTTGATGTCAGCAGGTCTCGCTGTTTAAATAAATCGATAACCGATCACGATCCGATCAATGACGTCACTGTCGCGTTGAAACTTTTTGCAGATGCTCCCGTTGCATAGATTACAGATTGCTTGTGTTTTATCTGTCTCATTTACTCCGAAGAAGTTCCACGGCACCGACATGTTTGTTTGTATCCGACATCTAATGATTCAAAAAAACTTTATTGGCGTCACATAGTGACAGGGCTCAAAATGGATCAGCTATAGCCGATCAGATCGGCGGAAAGCCTACAAAATATGCATATTGTGGTGAGCTCTACTTCTCGCCTCCGACGCCCCGACACACTGACTCCGCTGAGCGCGCGCGCACACACGCGCCGCATGTTGGGGCCGCGGATGAGTTTCTCTCACTTGTGAACAATGAAGTCGACGGTGATCAGAGTAATTTGTGGTTATAATCAGTACAAGCTGAGCTTAGTTAACCTTACCTCCCACACCACCCGTAGCCGTGACCGCATGAACTGTGCGCGGCGACAGACATGCACACACTCATGTATAAATACGCGCGCCCGAAGTAACGTAGTCTGAAGAGAACCGCGGCCCGGTTTGCCGCTATAATGTGCTAATGCTAACGAATAACTAACAGTAAACCAACACCAACACACTGCATGAATAGGCCTACACAACTTTAAGCTAACGTTTCGATATTAAAACAAGAGAGTCCCGCACGTAAACTACTAACCTGTCCATGTCGCTAATGTTAGCATGGCTGAATGATAGCTGGTTTGGTCAGGTCAGTTTGCTAAACACTTAACAAACTTAACAATACAGTTGGACTATTTTTATATCTAACATATTAAAATATTTGTTCTACATTTGACTTACCTTCAATGACGATGTAAAAAGTAAAGCTTCGTTACCTCCTTCCCAAATTGCTGGATAAATATGAGAAAAAAAAATCTGTCTCTTTCGGACTCGCTCAAGCGCACGCACGCACGCACGTCAGTCGCCCAATTGTCATGGAAACAGAATGTTGAACCCGTCGAGCAGGTATAAAAGCGCTGTCCACCATTTGGAGTTCTCTTTTTGCACTTGGACTATACACTATTTGGATAAACTGAGAGAGTTGACCCAACCTGTGACAAGTTTCAAAGCGCTTGAGGAAAAACAATCGATAACACACATTTTTGGAAAACCAGTCTAGAGGATCGTCAACGAGCTACTGAAGAGACCGGCAGCGACGACGACGATGGCCCAGTGGGGTCCACGGATCCCGGAGGATCCCCTGGGCCTTGTTTTGGACCTGGACCTTGATGGTAAGACAACTTTTCTATTTATTTTAGTGTTATACTTGTTGATTCATAGCCTTAGAACCTTAAACATCGCCCCAAGTCCAGAAATCAGTGAAACTATTGGAGTTTGAAGGTGAACAGTTCATTTGGTGAAACCAGACCCTCACTCGACGGTTCTCCGTTTAAAATAATGATTTGTGGGCCAGCATGTCTTAAATATGGCGGGAGGACCGTGGCGTGTCTTACGAGGAAGTGTGGTGGAGACACTTTGGTTTGAGGGCGTCAAAACGTCCACATCTTAGGCTACATAGAGATTTGTCAAAAAACATTGAGCCGGCGCCATATTTCAGAAAATGCCCAAAGAGTGTTTTAGGTCTGCACCATGGAAACGATTCGAATGTTCGGCCGAACGTCACTGCGTGAGACTGCGTGTGCGCGTGCCGCCTCCACGATGACGCCGTATCCTGCACGCGCTGCGACCTGCAAATGATAGACGGGGTGATGATGATGAGTTCTGGGGTAAAGAGGTCGCTGTGGTCATTTTGGATGAAAGAAGCTCCGTTTCACTGCGCGTAATGACGCACAGGCGACATCTAATCCATCCACTAACACATTGATCAGAAACCACTGATCGTTTCACAAACTGAACTCCTCACTATTCTTTGGTACAGAATACATGTCTTTGCACAAAGTAATCACTATTGATGATTATAATAATATTCATGTTATTATTGAGGTTATTTACATTGCTATATAACAACAACATTAATATTTACACTTTTGTTTTTATTATTATTAATAATAATAACACCACATATCATTGCAGTCATGTTGTTATTTTATTATATTTATTATTATGTTATTAATATTGGTATAATTTATATTGGGTTATTATAATAATGTATAGAACATATGTTAATATAAACAGCTAAAATAATAGTAATTGTTATTACTATCATTATTATTATTTTAATTAATCTTAATGCTGTTCATCTCTGTTCAGTAAATGAAGAATAAACAGCCTCATATTTCCAATCATTGAGTTTCTGATCAGAAAAATGTATTGATTTTTAAACTCTTTTTAAGTCACATATTGAAGAAACTTATAATATATATGGGTGAAGTCAAAACGTTTTTTTTTTTTTTCTAATTTTCACATATTGAAATAATGCTAATAGTAAATTAATTGTCACATGACAGCTGCATGAATTGATCCTCCTTCACACAGACAGAACAGCACTATGTGTGATATTCCTGTTCAAAGCCCAGTGTGTTGGTGGCTTTGTGACAGACGTAGTGCAGCGATAGTTGGGATATAGATATGCTGTCTTCTCGGCTAATTTAAACAGGATTATTGCTTTGTTTAAATCAAAAATCCTTATACTTTGAATTTTCTTCCCCCTCAGTTGGTGCCAACGAAGTCATCGGTGGAGGTGAAGGTGGTGGTGAGTATGGACTTGTGGATGAGGTAGGTCAGGTTGGGGCTGTTTTTGGAGACTTCTCCGAAGACGAGGACAGCGAGCAGGACGTTCAGGATGAAGGATGGACCACACCTTTTGTGATCCGTCCTAGTGAAGATCCATCCTTGGTTCCTCAGGGACCAGAAGATTCCGCTCCGTCAACCTCAGGCTGCAGCTCGTCCACCAAGAGAAGCAGAAAAGATGACGGGGAGGTAAGTATGAAGAGGCAGAGGATCTCCGAGGACAGCGATGAAGAGATAGTACTCGCGACTTCAGGCCCCCACTCCTCGACATTCAGAAGATACTTTTCTTGGCCAGATGGTCAGGGTGGGGTTGGAGACTTCTCCGAAGACGAGGACAGCGAGCAGGACGTTCAGGATGAAGGATGGACCACACCTTTTGTGATCCGTCCTAGAGAAGATCCATCCTTGGTTCCTCAGGGACCAGAAGATTCCGCTCCGTCCACCTCAGGCTGCAGCTCGTCCACCAAGAGAAGCAGAGAAGATGACGGGGAGGTAAGTATGAAGAGGCAGAGGATCTCCGAGGACAGCGATGAAGAGATAGTACTCGCGACCTCAGGCCCCCACTCCTCGACATTCAGAAGATACTTTTCTTGGCCAGATGGTCAGGGTGGGGTTGGAGACTTCTCCGAAGACGAGGACAGCGAGCAGGAGGACGTTCAGGATGAAGGATGGACGAGCGAAGATTCTGGCTCCAGCTTCATGTCTGAGGATTCTAATGAAGAGGATGTAGACGATGAGTATGCAAATAGAGAAACGGATGACGATGACGACTTCAGACCTCAGCAGGTCCCTCCTCCCAGGTTCTGGCAGGAATTTTATGAATTAATGTTCGGACCAGAAGATCCATCCTTGGTTCATCAGAGACCAGAAGAGTAGTGGTGGTGCTGAGTATGAACTTGTGGATGATGTAGGTCAGGGTGGGGTTGTTTTTGGTTGTATTGTGTTATGTATTGTATGTGTTTAAATTGTAGATGGCGATAAGACGTAATATGAGTATCCTGAAAGTGTAATTTACAAGTGATTCAAAGATTGTTTGTTTGACTCACTCTCTGTCTTTTTCTTTTTTTAAGTTAGGTGTTGGTGGCTGTTCCTGACAGAGGTACGGTCATAATTACTAACCTGAAGACAAGTCTCCAAGTCTCTTTTACTTAGGTATTGATGGCAGCAGCAGACCTTCAGGATTACACACACTGCACCAGCCTCCCAACAAGAAGAGACCATGTGGAAGACCTACTCAGCTTCCAGGACCAGATGAGAAGCAGAGAAGACGACAGGGAGGTAAGTATGAAGAGGCAGAGGAGCTCCAAGGACGGTGACTACGTTACCTTCACAATACCGTGTGTGGCCAGAAGACAGCTATTCGGATGAAGACTGACGGCCTGTCTTCTGCAGGATTGTAAATCTTTGTGTCTGGCAGGACTGATAAAGCCCCAGACAGCCTGTTGCTTGCTTTTATACACATGTGGCCATGGAAGTGATTGGAACACCGGATTTCATGGCAATATAGCGTGTCTCTTTTTAAATGATTTACCTTCTGAGTCATAGTTGTGTTGTATTGTGTTATGCATTGTATGTGTTGAAATTGTAGATGGCGATAAGACAAAGGTAAGTTAACATTTAATTACACAGTAACACAAGTCTCCTAATTTACAAGTGATTCAAAGATTGTTTGTTTTACTCACTCTGACTTTTAATTTTTTTCATTTAGGTGTTGGTGGCTGTTCCTGACAGAGGTACGTTCATAATTACTGACCTCCTGAGAAGGATGGAGGACCACAGGACCAGATGTGCAGGATGGACGACCACAGGACCAGATGAGAAGGATGGACGACCACAGGACCAGATGTGAAGGATGGACGACCACAGGACCAGATGAGAAGGATGGAGGACCGCAGACCCTGAACTGCTCCCCTACCTTAGTGAGCCCTCCCTGCCCCTCCGCCCATCCCCCGACACCACCCGCCTCACCCACCAGCCAAAGGGTGAGGCGGCTCCCGAGCAGCACAGAGGACGTTTTTGTTGTTTTTGGGAAGCTCCTCTCTCACACACACACACACACACACACACACACACACAGGAAGCTATTCATGATTATATATCATATACTTTTTTTTAATATATATTCCCTTGTCAATGTGGGTTTTTCACCGGGCGCTCCGGTTTCCCACAACTATTCAAACAAACCAATTTGGCCCCAAATATATATATGATATATTCTTCCCTTGTCCACGTGGGTTTTTCACCGGGTGCTCCGGTTTCCCACAACTAAAATATGAAAAAACAACAACAACAAAAAAACACTTATTTTTTTTTTTTTTTTTTTTTAAGTTTCCATTGAAACAAAATGTTTATATAATTATTATTTATTTTGTAGTAGAAATCTGTCTGTGTAAATATATATTTTTCATCTCATTCTGTCCAGTTTTGCTTTGTTTTGTGTCAACATTTATTATTGTACAGCTACTCTGTGCCTGTTATTGCCCTCGGGGAGAAATAAAAGGTTTTTTTGAATTTAATTGCACAACCTCTTTGCATCTGTGTTCAGAAAGTAAGGAGGACCATTTGTATGCATTATTGAAAAATTTAGAACAAATGCATGCATATTCATAGTATGTCAAAACAAGTTGTAGTATGTCAAATATTCATGAAATAAATAATTGTATAGTATGTGGGGAAAACAAATCACAGAATAATACATCTCAAAAAGACATAGTGTAGCATATTGAAAAAAAGTGGTAGTATAGTATGACGATGAAAGTAATAAATAAATATATATAGAATATTTTGTAAAAAAATGTTATAGAAGAGTCAAAGTATAATATGGCTTTAAAAATCAATGGTGTAAAATGTGAAAAAATAATTATATTGCAGGACAACAAAGTTGTGATATAGTATGTTGAAACAAGTCTTATAAGAGTCATGACATTTCAATTCATTAAGAGTATTATATTTACAGTATGATATGTCAAAAAAGGTCATACAAGTTCTATGTCAAAGAATTAAATAGGTTAAAAAGTCACAGTAGAGTTGGTCAAAAATAGTCAAATAAAATTGGAAGAGTTGGTATAAAAATCAATCAGGGTATAAATGTGGAAATCAGTCCTAAGAAGCCACAGTGTCATTAATTAAAAAAAGGGTAGGTGGACAATTAAAAACATCAGAATCCAAGCACTTATCAATATGGGCTACAAAACATTCAAAAAGTGATGGTGTAGTCTGTCAAAAGAGTGATAGTATATAAACTAGAACCAGGCAAGCCTAGTAAAGCCAGACCAGCACACATACCAGTGGAGATATGTGTGGATGAATTAGGATTAATGTACACAACTATCTGTGTATCGTATGTCTAACACAGCAGCACTGTTTGCATGCTCTTTATGACATCACACCTTTGGTCACTTGGACAATAAGTTTTATAATGGCTTTTATGTAGGATTTTCCTGTGGCTCCCTCTAGTGGACGGACTTACATAGTCCTGACGGAATTAATTAATTATTTCATATTTAAAACAAAACAGCAGCGCAGGCTTTCAGGAACTTAATTCTGTATTGTAATTATAGAATATTTACACAGATATGTACTACAGTTTCTACTGTAAAATATTATGGTTTAAACAAGGAAAGGATTACTGAATGAATGCACTGAATAGTTCAGGGGTTTCCAGGCAGGTGGTGTCCGTAGGTGTGGAGCTGAGTCCGGCTGAAGGCGAGTTGGAGAGTAGGTAGGCAGGCTGGGAGTTAGTTTGCCGCCTGGCAGGCAGGATCTGAAGGCAAATGGAGCCCAGAGAGGGATGAGGCGATGCAAAAACACACAGGTTCAAAAACCAGAGCTTCAAAAACGAGTTCATAAATCAAGTTCATGAAGTAGTTCAGAGCTGTAAATTCAAAAAGTGAGCGGCTGTTGCATTACCACAAGTGCAAGGCAGGAACAGGAACATAACATGACTTCAGATTCAAAGCAGAAACAGAAATCTGGGCCTAAAATTAACTTAGGCACTGAAATGATCTCATATAATAATGTTTTTTGGACTGGTTTGATATCAATCAACAGAATCTGCCATGATCATTTGTGTGCTGCTAATATTCACATAACTGTGGAAGCAAATGGTTGCAATAATAATTTGAAACATCATATTGATTTGAAAATCAACATTTTGTATTCATGAAGTCTTCATCAATTTTCCAAACACATTCTGAAGTTGAATTTGAAAAACTTTAAAGTTCTCTATGTGTGTCTCAGAGGGTTAAGGCTGTTTACAAACTAGACTAGTGACTAAACTGAAACTTGACTGAGCAATATTTATTTGTTTTAGTATTTACTGAATATTTCAAGTCAAATTGTATGTTCTTGAAATGAATAACAGCCTATTTTTCAGTATTTTGTCATATCGTCAAATATATCATTATCGCCTAAATACCCTGAAATATTGTGATATTCTTGGGGCCATATTGCCCAACCCTAGTGGGCCGCCACAGTCTGGGTAATTAAAGGGAAACACTGTCATACTACGTGTACCCCGTGTGAATGTATGTGATAGTACTGTTTCTGCAGTCCTCATCAGGGTTTTTCAGGTGACTCAGTATTTGTTTTTCTAGTTGTCACTTGGAACCAGCAATGCTCCAGCAGGATCATCATTCCAGTTGGCTGGCTCCTATGCTCCTCTCAGCAAGGTATCTGTCCCACCATACAGCCAGTTTGGTGTTGCACCCCTTGCAGCTCAGCAGTTTGGATCCTGTTCCCACATGCTGATATTTGTTTACGTTTTGTGACAAAAATTAATACTTGATTTTTGTACTTGAATAAATGAAAAGCAAGATGCACAAATAACCTCTAAAATTTTGTGATTTAATTTGCCCCTATGTTGTCTAGCTCTAATTCTGTTTTAAAACACTTTGACAACCTATGACCATGTACATACATGTAAAGGTTAGAAACTGTGAAATTGTTTTACATATTTACTGCCAAGATTTGCCTAATCATATAATGACCACACAAACAACTGAACATTTTTCCAACAAGACGTGTAAGCAAAGCATCTTGAGTCTCAGGCAAATATTGATAAACACCTGATTCCTGCTGAACAGAGCGCAGCTGCATGTTGCAACACTGCTAATAACACCACATTCAAATAAACATTCGTGACTGCAAATACACGTTGCAACAGGAAGAAGTGTTTAGTACACAGAAAGACAACATAGGCAATCACCCTTTACCTTTGACCTGGTGACCTTTGAGTTCAGGAAATAAAATAAAAAATAAATAACTACCCGGGGTTTTGTAAGTCAGTTATGGTACCATGTCGTTGGCGCGCCTGTCGAGTTGGAGCTCATGTATCCTTGTGAAAGTGTTTCTCAGTACTCACGGATAACCACAGTTCCCTCAAACCCTCGGCTCAGGGGAGTGAAGTGAAAGGAGATGAAGAAACTAGTCCTGCTGACACGTCCTCGTGCAGCAGCAGTCTCTCTGGCGACAGCAGGGATCCTGAGCACCCTCTACAGCAGCAGCAGATCAGCGGCAGGCAAATCGGCAGGCAGGCATGTAGGTCGGCGATACACTGAGCATGAATTCAAAACACTAATAAACTCACTATTCATTCTCATACATTTCCATATTATTACCAGTTCAAATAGTGCTCATACTCACTCAGGAAACTCGGCGCAAAATATTTCTCCCTCACACACAAGGTCTCCTTCCAGCTAGCAGAGACGAGGCTAACTCGTGCTCGATACACAACGATAATGGCGTCTCGGACACTCAGTACAATTCCCGGCTGAAACAGCTCTGAACTTGGCTTACTTCCACATTTGGTACCGGTAACACACAAACAGACCTTCCGGTTTAAGGTTTTAGTAACAACAGTCACTTTAAACGGTTTCAAATAGCTTACTACTACCTTTTCATAGTGTTGTCACTCTTTTTCCTCGTCTCTTTCCGTTACTAGCCCGAGCCTCGTCTCCGCTCTTTATTTTTTAGTCCCAACCCCTTCCGAATCCGGTAGGTAGTTGACACCCATCTCTGACAGGCACAGATTGGCTAATAACAGATTGATACCTGATTACTCAAATAAACAAAAGAAACGTCATGAGACATTCACAGACCATGAACAACATGGGACATTTTAGTACCTTCCCCAAATGAAGTGAACTTATTCATTTCTCTGTATCACTTCAAGGTTAATTCACCATAGAACTAATTTAACAGGCAATATTGCAAAATATACTGAATATTTGTAAACCCAAACACATGAAATAACATATAATTTATAGCAGGGCGCTACATATAAACTGGCTGTGTGGATTTCTGGCAGGATTGAGCATTTCAATAATTTTACAGTATTTATAAAACACTTAGACCTGCTTTATAATTAAAAAAAGACGCCAATATCTCACTTTAAAAAAAAAAAGAAGAAAGAACCCAATAACACAGAGTCCTACAATTGAACTGTGGACATATTGAGGTACCTTAAATTATCAGCAGACAGGTTATCAAAGAAGGACTTGGACTTGTCATAGTAAGTGTTTATCTCAGCCTCCTCCTCCTCATTGGTCCCCTCATTGGCTGGAAGTTCTGACTCTGCAGCTTCTTCTCCATTCAGTGGCTTTGCAGTCTTGTCATCTGTAATCATGTTGGATGACAGCTTTAAACATTAGAAACCTGAAGGGCTGAGTAACCTAATAACAATAAGGAAACCATCTGGGCCGGAAATCTTTTTTGAAACATGATGATGGGATTTGTATTGCCTATGGCGACTACATCGAAAATGACTAAACTTCAGTATATTTGGGTCCATCTCAGAGGTTTAGCACAAACATTCAACATTATATTGATTTTTTCTCAGGCAAAACTGGCCATAGGAGAAATAATTCAAACCATTGCCTGCGCTTTAAGAATACCAATAATTGCACCTGTCATACTGAGTGAATGAATTGATGATTCACTCCCACATTTTGGATGACATGCGGGATCTCAACCCAGGGCATCTGGGTTTTAAACCATCAGGCCAATGGAACGGATGAACTAAAAATGCAGTGCCCGTTTTTTTTACACCTTGTAGCAGGTGTCAGTGTGTTATCATGTGAAAAGTCTGAAAAAGACGTTTTTATGTTCTGGAAAGTTTCTAGTCATTGTCCCATCGAATGTGTGTTGAAGTCGTACCTTTCAGTTTGAGCTTGTTCTGGAGCTCCTTGTCAATCTCATCTTTGTTGAACATTTACATTTACATTTACATTTAGGTCATTTAGCAGACGCTTTTGTCCAAAGCGACTTACAATAAGTACATTTGTCAAAAGAAGGAAACAAAGAAACCACGACGTATCATTGCCGATGCAGTAAGAGCTAAAAATAGAACAAGTGTTAGGTCCTCATCTGAGTAAAGTAGTACTTCAAGAGCAACAGTGCTATGATCAGAGTGCTATAGGTAAGTTTTTTTTTTTTTTGGGGGGGGGGGGGGGAGGTGTCGAGGGAGGGTGCTAGTGGGTTGAACTGGGCATTGGCACTCTCAAAGTCAAAGTCTTCTTCAAACGTCACGGTGCCTTCCCTACGCAGGTTTATTTTGCTCCTGCTGCGGTATCCTCTCCCACGGCCACGGCGGTTGGACTGAGCAGCAGCTGGCAAATAATAGGGGAAAACTAAAATCCAGCCACGTTCAAAGGAGAAACATCCATATATATCATATTGGGACGTTTATACTATAGCACAATGTATTTATGACCCGACACCCCCGGTCTATGTTGTCGATGTCTCAGAGGGTTGAATAAAACGATCACCATGTGAGCACAAATAAATAAAATAATAAAACAAATCACTTTAAAAGTAATAATACTTTGGTGAATGTAATTAAGTGTGTAAATGGGTATTACTAAAGGGGCAAAACTACTTACCTGCTTGACGCTCATTTGGATCTCGGTTTTCAAGAGTGCCGTGCTCATGACCTGGCTGTAACACCTTCTGTACCTCAGCAGCTGAACAGAAAAACACACAAGTTAACTCAAGGTAAACAACGCACTACACACACAGACACACAATGGCTTATCTTTGTGGAAATTAACCATGAGGAGTCCTGCAGGTATCTCTACCCCTTCTCTGCTCCATTAGGTCCGGGGGCTTCTGAATGCCAGTGTGGGTCTGGGAGCTGCCACCCCCATCATACTCCTCTGTCCTACAGGAGCAGGTGGTGTTGGGGCAGCTGATGGTGGGGCCTGCACTGCCTGGGTGGGACGTTTTGTTAAAGAGTCCAGCTGGGGACTGGTGCGCCCTGCAGAAAACAGCACGGTGAGATTCAAACTCTACGATTTTCTTAAATGCAGGGGAGCGTATCATCTGCAGCAGCTGATGTGACATTTTGATGTGAATGAGGCAAAATACAACACCGATATCTAATATTCTTTAAAACTAATGTTGGCTTAATGTCTTTGCAAAGAAATCAAATAGTCTGATAAAATGAGAGAAATGCAATTTAGATATTAAGTAATACAACCCTGCCACAAACGTCTCCTTGAAGCACTTTAAAATATCCTCAGAGGAACAATGTATTTGAAATGTATTGTTTAATTGCCTCCATAAATCTCAGTTCAACTACTGATGGAGTTCAGGTGAAGAGCAGGAAACACACAAGTCAACATGCAACTGCGCTCTGTTCAGCAGGAATCAGAGCGTTTATCAATATTTGCCTGAGACTCAAGATACTTTGCTTACACGGCTTGTTTGAAAAATGTTCAGTTGTTTGTGTGGTCATTATTGTTGTGTTGTACGAATGAAAAGAAAGCTAGCAGGCGAGCTACTTCAGAGGAACTGTGTTTACCTCACAGGAGTCAGAACAAGTGCTGAGTAATCAGAATGCATTACATCGAGTGACACTGCCACCTACTGGCATGATATATGTATGCAGGCACACACATATATACCACATATCCCTCTTTTTTAAGAATAATTCCTCTCATGAAAATTCAAAAGATAGTGAAGTTTTAGCACTTCAATAGTAACCAACCCTGCATAGTAAGTAATTACGAAATAAAAGAAACAATCTCAGTATTCCCTAGAATCTGTAAACTACTTTTCAGCAAAACACTTATACGTCACCAACAGTGACACTTTTGTACTTTAATAAATTTCCCATTTTCTGTAATCTTATCCGGATTGTAAAGGGCTTCACGTTGAAAAATACATTAATTAGAATTGTCCACAACATCATAAACTGTCAACGTGTAACAGTCCATACTTCAAATTGGACACAAGTAAGAGTCCATAAATCACACCACATTCTGCCCCTTTTAAAAAAGATAGAGGTCAGGTGGCAAAATCTCCCAGCCATGCAGGCGGCTGAATCGGCCCGCGACTCCGCTGGGGCCTAGGAGGTGGGTGAGCAGGCGGTGGCGTCTGAGGAGGCACATAAACATCCTCAGGCTGTACACAGGTACTGGTTGTGTACACCTCAGGGGAGGGGGAACCTGCAGGGGACAGGTGTATGGCCTTGCATACTTTACCATCAGAAAGTTCGTAGGTTGCCGGGCCTTTGTGAGCAACAACCCAGAGGGGCTGTGTGAATTTGGAGTGTTCTTTTTTCTACGATTCCTGGCTTCCTGATCACAACATAGGAACCACGCTGAAACTTTGGAGACTGTGCGCCACGACGTTCATCCACATATAGCGCTTTACTTTGGCTTGTTTCAGAGTCAGTGTCTCTCACAGGCTCAGGCTGAGCAGATGAGCGAGGCGAAGCAATGTTTTTGATGTTCAACTTGGTGTGGAATGGACAGCCATGTAGAAGTTCAGCTGTTTGTAGACAGTCCTTTAATACTCTGTTCCATCTCTCCACTTCTCCATTACTTGGCAGATAGCAGATGGAGCTGCGGCAGTGTGTAATGTCCTGAGCTGCTAAGAAGGCCTCAAACTCAGCAGACACAAATGAAGGGCCGTTATCAGTTACAAGTTCAAGGGGGTTGCCTTCACGGCTGAAAACAGCAGACAAGAATGCAACGACAGTAGCGGACGTAACATCTGATGTAAATGCCACTTCGGGTCATTTACTGTAATAGTCCACCAATGTGATGGCAAAACGGCAGTCAAGTGGAGAAGAGTGTAACAGGCCCACGATATCCATGGCAAGTTTTTCCCAGACTGCATTGGGAAGGGGCACCGGTGGCAGTTAGGCAGCTCTGGTTATGGCAGTTTTGTCATCATGGGAGCAGGCGGTGCATGACTTAATGGCAGCTTCAACATCAGTCCATACCAGGCCACCAATAGAGCTCCCTAAGTCTTTGTTTTGTCCTCACCATGCCTTGGTGAGTGTCGTGGGCAAGCTGTATGAGTTGTGGCTGAAGAGTCTGGGGAATCACAACTCGGTGAGTACCTCTAACCAAAACCTCATCAAGTTCAGCCAGCTCAGTCTGTACAGGGTAGAAGGGCAGAAAGGCGGGATCAAGGCCTTTAGCTGTACGCGGCCAACCATTTCTTTGATAAGCCATAACCTGCTGCAGCACTGGGCAATCTTGGTAGGCAGTATGTAGCTGCTCTGTAGTAACAGCTGCAAGGTCCACAGACACCATGGCTATGATGTCCTCATCCTGCTCTTGCGGGTCAGAAGACGGCAGGGACATGCGAGACAAACGGTCTGCTATGACATTATCAGGACCTGCTTGTATTCCACAGTGTAGTTAAAGCACATGAGGCGAGCAGACCATCTCGAAATCCTCACACCTGCTCTTCTGAAGCTTTTGGTGGACAGCGGGGAAGTAAGTGGACTATGGTCTGTGTGCAGGGTAAAGTGTGTTCCCCAGAGGTAAGTGTGCCAAAGTTCAGCTGACCACACACAAGCCAGAGCCTCTTTCTCTACGATAGAGTAGTTCCTCTCACAGTCAGTAAGGGACCTGGATGTGAATGCAACAGTCTTTTCTGTGTCACCGTGTAGCTGGGTGAGCAATACACCAATGCCGTAGTCACATGCGTCTGTAGTGACGAGTGAAGGGAGAGCAGGATCCAACAGTGTAAGCGCTGGGCTTGTAGCAATCAGTTCTTTGAGGTGAGAAAAAGCCTCCTGAGCAGCATCAGTCCATTTAAATTCAGCATTTTTCCTTAGCAGAGCACGAAGAGGTTCCACAACAGAGGCGTAGCAGGGGATGAACTTTGAATACCACCCTGTGAGGCCCAGGAAGGACTGTAGGGCCGTGGCATCATGAGGGGGAGGAGCCTCTATTATAGCAGTAACATGGTCTGGGTTGGGACGGATGCCTGAAGCAGAAACAACATGGCCCAGTAAGGTCTCGGTTCTCAGGGTGCAGAGGTACCTGATGATATGCATTCTGCAGGTCAATAGAGGAGAATATTTGTGCTCCTCGAAGCTCATGAAACACCTCCTCAATATGTGGCAGTGGATGGCTGTCAACAACCACAGCCTTGTTAGGCTCACGTAGATCTGGGAATATCCTGAGCCGACCCCACTTGCGGTGCACCACTACTATGGGTGAAACCCATGGTGAGGAGTTGATGCGTTCAAGGACACCTTCCTTTTCTAGTCTCTGGAGCTCCTCGGACACTGCATCACGAATGGCAAGACCACGTAGCTTTTGCTGCACAGGCTGTATTCCAGGTCTCACAGTGACTTTGTGAACAAATCCAGTAACTGTTCCAGTGTTTGAGCTGTGTACTGTACAGGGACAGAAGGGGGGGGGGGGGGGGTGTTAGCAGTCACATGACCCTCTCTGATCTCAAGTTGGAGGGCAGTGAAGAGATCCATGCCTAAAATGGGCGTACCTGCTAGGAGAATATGAATGTACTGGGACGTGCTTCCTCCAACGACTCGGATGAAGGATTGTAAATCTTTGTGTCTGGCAGGACTGATAAAGCCCCAGACAGCCTCTTGCTAGCTTTTATACACATGTGGCCATGAAGTGATTGGAACACCGGATTTCATGGCAATATAGCGTGTCTCTTTTTAAATGATTTACCTTCTGAGTCATAGTTGTGTTGTATGTGTGTTGTATGTGTTGAAATTGTAGATGGCGATAAGACAAAGGTAAGTTAACATTTAATTACACAGTAACACAAGTCTCCTAATTTGCAAGTGATTCAAAGATTGTTTGTTTTACTCACTCTGACTTTTTATTTTTTGAATTTAGGTGTTGGTGGCTGTTCCTGACAGAGGTACGGTCATAATTACTGACCTCCTGAGAAGGATGGAGGACCACAGGACCAGATGAGAAGGATGGACGACCACAGGACCAGATGAGAAGGATGGAGGACCACAGGACCAGATAAGGATGGAGGACTACAGGACCAGATGAGAAGGATGGAGGACTACAGGACCAGATAAGGATGGAGGACTACAGGACCAGATAAGGATGGAGGACTACAGGACCAGATGAGAAGGATGGAGGACTACAGGACCAGTGGGCTGAGTGAATAATCTCCTACAGAGACTAATCTATGTAATCTCCTAATGACATAAAAGTGAACTTTACATCAGTGGATTGTATTTATTATAGGAGCCTTCTAGAATACACTGATAAAAGTGATTTAGTGCTTCAGTAAATAGAAAAAACTAACTCTCATAATTTTTAAGTACAAAAAGCTTGTTTTGAAGTAAATTAGAATGTATATAGTAAAAATTAATTAAAAATAGGTTTGTGATTGTAAAATTTACAAGTAATATCGACTGTTAGATTTTACTTAGGATAGTTTGTAATACTTAGTGATTAAGTGTGTGGCAACAGCAACAAAAGGGAATCTCATAAAAACTACTTGATTATGTCTGTGACCGTACGCTTGCCCAAACGACACATCAGTCCCAAAGACCACGAGGCAACCTGGTGTGAGCGATCTTCTTCTTGACATGTAAGTTGTACTCTAATCAAAATTATATTTTTAAGTTGTGCAGCAATAATGTTTCCAAATACTATTGGTGAGTTGACCATCGTTATTATCGACTTTTGCTAGACCTAGTTGTCTCTTTTTGAAAAGTGACTGTGAATGCTAATGTTTAGCTAACTCTAGGAACTTCCGTTGTTGCTTGTCATGTGTGTTGGGCCCGGGCATTTTAACGTCAGGTTCAGTGTAAATATAGCAGCAGTCTAGTGACATTGAATTGGTTGTAATAAGAAATACTGTAGCAGAAAGACTGTTGCTGTGTTTTCGTGACAAGTGTGTTTAAGTCAGTAGTTAGTGCGGCTGACCGATGCTAACTCCGCTAGCTAACTCCGCTAGCTAACTCCGCTAGCTTCTAGTTTTATGGACTTAGCCACCGCAGCAAAAGCTACTGAACATGAATTGTCAGCATGACACTGGACAGGCTTTGGATGACCAGGCGAAGCACAGCTGCAACTCCGGTAAAGAGGGAAGAAGGGAAAGGCAGTTTATTGCCGAGTGGTATTGATGTGAGCTTTGACATTTTCCTTGGATAAAGGACCATATTGACCTGTCCTCACGACTTCCGGTTTGCCCACTTAATATATTAATTAATTAATAATTAATTAATACTTAATTCCTGAATTTATTTTGTCACCCTAATCACTTGCCAGATCAATGAGGAATTCAGACTAATAACAACGATCCCCCTTCAACAAACCTACATGGCAAAACTGGTTATGCGCCAAGACTCCTGGATGTCATGAGAAGCACAGGAGGAGTTGCAGGGACCAGTGTTAATTTCCTTAACGAAAACTAAGACGAAATATGTTCGTCAAAAGCTTTTTTTCTATGACTAAGACGAGAAGATGATGAGCTAAAAATAGATCCTTGATAATAAAACTATGACTCGATGTCTGCTTTGTTTTCGTTAATGGGACGGGACTAAAATGTTAATGTTGTGTTTTACGGACATAAAAAAAAAAACATGCTGTTTTTTTCTCTTAAACTAGAAAACAAACAACAACGGAACCCTGCTTGCCCATGTGAGCGATTCATTTCTGACAACAAAACAAATGAGTAAAGATGTGACTAAAGGGGTATTCCATCAAACTCGCTAAGCTCAAAGCCAGGCTAATTCTTGATAAGCCTCGCTACCTTGAGCGAGAGTTGCGTTCCATCAACGTGACTTGAGGCACTCTCCGCTAAGTAACCATGGGAATTTATCCGACCAAAGTAGCCTGCTCCGGGGCAGGCTAACCATCAGGCTTACTTTAGGGGGGGTTTCAGAGAAGTCCGTCTGTCAAATACAACTGTACCAGCAGAAGGTTCTGCCAAGCCTAGTCCTCGTGATTTCATCACATCAAAGACCAAAAATGACCAAAATTACATGTATGAAATACAAACGGACTATATTTTCATCAAGCGTCTAAGAAAACATGCTTGCAATTAAAAAAAATATGAATAAATTGTTTATTTTGTTTAAGACCCACTGGCCATATCTTCATCTAAAGCCTCCAGTTGGGTGAGTGGTGATGCTCCTGAACGTGGGCATCCCAGGTTCACATCCTGGCGAGGACATCTTATGTGTTTTTTTTTTTTTTGCCTGTATAATTGTCTTTAGATCAGAGAATTAGACCAACATTTAACCTTAACTATGATAAATATGTCATACAATTTCCCCAGAACCCAAATATAACTTGCAAAAACATGATAGGCATAAATATTTTATTATTAATAGCATGTTATAGATCCCAATGACAAAGGCATTGCTGCATGCAATTTTCAGCCACATAAATTCCTTTCAGGTGAGTTCATTAATAGGTTAATTGAATGTGTTCATTAAATTGTTGAGATAAATGAGTTGGTCAATGTAGATGCATGTACTAGGCCTATCTGAGAGAGAGAGAGAGAGGTTTCACAAACTTCCATAGGCGGGAATTGAGCCGGCACTTTACCTCCTCACGTTCGTGAAGTCATTGTCAGTATTATAACGTTGTTTCGTCGTTATTATTAGTAGGCTCGTTCCAGATGAACTGCGCCTCGCCTGGAAAGCAGAAGAGAGCAGCAGGAGGCGGAGCCCAAAAAGTTTCCATCGGCCTTCAAAGATTTGACAGGAAGTCATAGAAAAAGTTACATCCTGTTAGACGTGATCTGTAGGCTATTTGTAGTTTGCGACCTCATTCGCATTTATCTGTATTTGTTCATAAATATCTGTGGAAATCAGAATCGGAATACTTTAGTAATCCCTCGGGAAGTTATACAGCTGCAGTTATAAGAGAAAGAAAAAGAGTAAAATAAGTATAAAAATAAATATTAGTAATAGCCTATTTATTGCCATTTTTTGACAGTTATACTGTATTAAATGTTAGAAGCTGGTTCAGACTTCTGTTATGGTTGGTAGAATAGCCAAATATTTACCCACAAAAATATTAAGACAAGTGACCCACTTTAATTGTCAGTCAGGTGAATTATTGTGCTGCCGTTTGGGGTAATGCTGGAGTGGGAGAAATAAGTAGACTCCAGGCTGCACAAAATAAGGCTGCAAGAATTATTCTTAGATGTCCAAATGATACCCCTATTGAAGAGCGATACAAAAAACTAGAGTCGTCATATATCAGTGATATAATAGCTAGAAATGTTCTTACATTATTTTATAACTTACATGTTAAAAAGAAGCCAAAACTGTTGATAAGCAGATTCCAGCAGGTAAAAGACAGACATTTAGTTAGCACAAGAGCAGCTAGTACAAGTGATTGTAGCTGTGTCCCAATTCAGGGTCTGCAGCCTTCGGAGGACCCAGCCTTCGCGGTCTACGGAGGCAACACCTTCGGAGACTCCTCCGAAGGCTGGGTCAACCGTCGGTAAATGGGACGGTCTAACCTACGGAGCATTTCCTGATTGCGTCGCGACGTCATCACTTCTGCCGGCCAAGCCCGGGAAAAACACCGGTCAAAACAAAAATACGACAGACGAACATGATGGAAGAGGCTTGTTTATCTCCAGCTGGGAGAGAGCCGTGGGGAGGTAACGTTAAAGCTGTTATTTTAACCCATATTAATGTTCATACATAGCTAGCGTAGTACGTGGTAATTAATATACCCGTTAATAAATGATACCACTAAGTGACAAGCCATATTAAGTATAGATTGACATGGATAATGTCATTTAACCATAAGAGTTAATACAGGGTTCGTACAGGTGCTTAAAATGTAAAATCTTTGAAAATGCTGTAATTTTAATGCTGTTTTTCAAGGTCTGAAAAGTGCTTGAATTTAAGTTTAAATCCTTGGCTTATAAAGTGATTGAATTGAATAGTAAAATGTGTACGAACCCTGCAAATAACCCCGACTTAATTCAATATTTTATTCTTGCCTCTCTTTTAAACATTTTAGTGACATGGCATCCGTCGATTGCATCAGCCCTGCAAACACCAATGATGGACGATGTGGTGGACAGTGGAGACATGCATCCCACACCCCCCACCTTCCAGATGATGTCCCACTCAGAGCCAGAAGCCAGAAGAGTCCAGGGTCCTTAGCATCCCATCCAGTCCAGCAGCACCACCAGGGACTCCTGCTCAGTCAATACTGTATATACTGTATGTTCTCTGTAAATAGTTATTTCTGATGATCTTTTGTAAATAGTTCTACATGTTAAGAACACCCACTTGTCAATAGTTATTGTAACTTTGTAAATATTTGTTAATTACACAAAAAATAAGTTATTTTCTTGTCACTGAAAAGCAGTTCAAAAGTTGACTTTAGTTGTAAATAAGAAATGGAACAGATCATGTTACAAGGTTATAGGATTTTAATTTAACTATATACAATATTTGGAAAAGAAAATGGAACAATACAATATTTTTAATTAACAATTTAAATTACAAATCAACACAGAACTCTCCAATAAACTAAAAAGTCTCTCCATCCTCTCTCTGCTCTCTCTTTCCTCGCTCTCCCACTGTAACTTCATGTCCTCCCTGATCAAATCCAGCAAGTCCTCTCTTTTCCTCTTTCTTGCTGCTGTCGGTGGCCCTGTGTTCTTGGCCTCAACAGGTGGTCGTTCTCATCCCGGACCCGGAGTTTGATCAAATCCTCAGTCTGCTCCTTGCTCTCTACGACAAAACGACATGTAAAGCACATTTCCTGTTATGTCAACATGCAAAATGATTGTACGATATAATAACGATATTAACAGTAATAATGATCCTAAGGTTAGCTCTGTATTCAATCCAAACGTTTACAGTTTTACAGCCTAGAAATACACCGGGGCTCACAACCCATCGTTAACGTTATATGTTCAACTGCGAGAGGAGCGGACTGTAGCCTATACAACTTACGAGTACAAATTAACTTAACAGCTCCACGGTTACAATAAGATATATAGTTACCATCGGAGCTTGTAACATTTAAAAGTGAAGGGTTTTAGGCTTACGTTACGTTTAAAGGCTAACGTTAACTGAGCTCCTCGTATCAATAGCCTAACGCTACCCACCAAACGCGATGAAACTTCATCGCGCGACAAGATTACATGTAAAGTCAATGCAAAGACGCGATTAGACGCTTCATCGCGCCGGGCGACGCGATGGACGCGATAGCGCGGCGCGATGGACGCGAAAAATCGCTTCATCGCGCCATCGCGCCATCGCTCGAGTTGAAATAATTGAACTTTTGCGGCGAATTCGCGTGAAGACGCGCCGCGACAGCCTATCAGCGTTGAGATCGTCACCCACGTGCTGACGTACGGACGTCCTGGTGTTCCCTCGCTTTTTGCCACAATATTTATATATTATATTATATTATATTATATTATATATTGCCCATAATCAAAGTTGGGGGGGCGCACGAACACACACCACCACACACACACCACACACACACACACACACACACACACACATACATATCAATCCCAGCTCTTTCACACACAGAGATCTTTTTTTTTAGCGATTGTTTATCACTGGGGCTTATGGCCGGCTATGAAGCACCAGTTCTGGGCAGAGCAGCAGCTAAACCTCCCGGTCCTGTACCCTGGTTAGCAGGTCTTCAAACTGGGCAACAGTCAGCCTGAAGTACCGCTGGAACCGGCCGTCGTCCAGGCGCAGCTCCTGCAGGAGACGGTGGAACTCGCCGAGCTCACGCCGCCTCCGTAGGGTAGCATGCACCCAGAACCGACGTCGGCGCCTAGCCCGCAGACGAAGCTGGGAACTTCTCCAGAGTAGATACAGTGCAGCGATGGTGGTTATCTCAGCCATGATCGACGAGAGAATTAAATGGCGGAAGAAATGTTGTTGTTTGGGCGAGCTCGTCGCGCGACGCGATGCCGCGATGAGGCGTTTTTTGGCATATTGGACCGGCGTCAAAACTGGAGCGTCTAGCGCGACGCGATTTCATTTGTCGCGCGATTAAATCGCGTTCATCGCGTTTGGTGGGTACGCGGCGTAACGCTGCGTACCCACCAAACGCGATGAAACTTCATCGCGCGACAAGATTACATGTAAAGTCAATGCAAAGACGCGATTAGACGCTTCATCGCGCAGGGCGACGCGATGGACGCGATAGCGCGCGCGATGGACGCGAAAAATCGCTTTCCCCATCGCGCCATCGCTCGAGTTGAAATAATTGAACTTTTGCGGCGAATTCGCGTGAAGACGCGCCGCGACAGCCTATCAGCGTTGAGATCGTCACCCACGTGCTGACGTACGGACGTCCTGGTGTTCCCTCGCTTTTTGCCACAATATTTTTATTATATTATATTATATTATATTATATTATATATTGCCCATAATCAAAGTTGGGGGGCGCGCACGCCACACACACACCACCACACACACACACACACACACACACACACACACACACACACATACATATCAATCCCAGCTCTTTCACACACAGAGATCTTTTTTTTTAGCGATTGTTTATCACTGGGGCTTATGGCCGGCTATGAAGCACCAGTTCTGGGCAGAGCAGCAGCTAAACCTCCCGGTCCTGTACCCTGGTTAGCAGGTCTTCAAACTGGGCAACAGTCAGCCTGAAGTACCGCTGGAACCGGCCGTCGTCCAGGCGCAGCTCCTGCAGGAGACGGTGGAACTCGCCGAGCTCACGCCGCCTCCGTAGGGTAGCATGCACCCAGAACCGACGTCGGCGCCTAGCCCGCAGACGAAGCTGGGAACTTCTCCAGAGTAGATACAGTGCAGCGATGGTGGTTATCTCAGCCATGATCGACGAGAGAATTAAATGGCGGAAGAAATGTTGTTGTTTGGGCGAGCTCGTCGCGCGACGCGATGCCGCGATGAGGCGTTTTTTGGCATATTGGACCGGCGTCAAAACTGGAGCGTCTAGCGCGACGCGATTTCATTTGTCGCGCGATTAAATCGCGTTCATCGCGTTTGGTGGGTACGCGGCGTTAACGCTGCGTAGCCCCATCCGGCAAACGTCGATGATAACTTCATCGCTTTGCGACAAAGATTTAAGCCCATGTAAAGTCCATATGCAAAGACGCGTATTAGACGCTTCATCGGCGCCGGGCGTACTTCGCGATGGACGCGATAGCGCGCGCGGATGGACGCGAAAAATCGCTTCATCGCGCCATCGCTCGAGTTGAAATAATTGAACTTTTGCGGCGAATTCGCGTGAAGACGCGCCGCGACAGCCTATCAGCGTTGAGATCGTCACCCACGTGCTGACGTACGGACGTCCTGGTGTTCCCTCGCTTTTTGCCACAATATTTATATATTATATTATATTATATTATATTATATTATATTTTGCCCATAATCAAAGTTGGGGGGCGCGCGCGCGCACGCACGCGCGCACACACACACACACACACACACACACACACACACACACACACACATATCAATCCCAGCTCTTTCACACACAGAGATCTTTTTTTTAGCGATTGTTTATCACTGGGGCTTATGGCCGGCTATGAAGCACCAGTTCTGGGCAGAGCAGCAGCTTAACCTCCCGGTCCTGTACCCTGGTTAGCAGGTCTTCAAACTGGGCAACAGTCAGCCTGAAGTACCGCTGGAACCGGCCGTCGTCCAGGCGCAGCTCCTGCAGGAGACGGTGGAACTCGCCGAGCTCACGCCGCCTCCGTAGGGTAGCATGCACCCAGAACCGACGTCGGCGCCTAGCCCGCAGACGAAGCTGGGAACTTCTCCAGAGTAGATACAGTGCAGCGATGGTGGTTATCTCAGCCATGATCGACGAGAGAATTAAATGGCGGAAGAAATGTTGTTGTTTGGGCGAGCTCGTCGCGCGACGCGATGCCGCGATGAGGCGTTTTTTGGCATATTGGACCGGCGTCAAAACTGGAGCGTCTAGCGCGACGCGATTTCATTTGTCGCGCGATTAAATCGCGTTCATCGCGTTTGGTGGGTACGCGGCGTTAAGCTACATCACGTAGCTGGCCCTACATTCCGGTGGCTACACGTATTAGCATTATTAACTTCACGCATTTTAACACTCAAACGTGATTTAAGGCCCCTTGAACGTCCGACGTTAAGCAAAAACCCGTTACTTACCGGCTGCCGGTGCCGGTGCTGTTACCGTCTTTCGCCGCCATTTTTGGTTGAACAGCGGCGCGCAAAGCATCTTGGGATATGGGAGGCCGCGAAGGATAGTAGCGGTGCAACCTCCGAATACGGGGGAAAGGAGGACACATTTGTCGGACACGTTTGTCGGAGCCTTCGAATTTAGACGAATTGGGACAGCCTTCGCGCAGCTCTGTGACGTAAGCGGCCTTCAAATGCAGCCTCCGAAGGTTGCAGACCCTGAATTGGGACACTATAGCTGTGTCCCAATTCAGGGTCTGCAGCCTTCGGAGGCTGCATTTGAAGGCCGCTTACGTCACAGAGCTGCGCGAAGGCTGTCCCAATTCGTCTAAATTCGGAGGCTCCTCCAAATGCGGCCGACAAATGTGTCCTCCTTTCGCCCGTATTCGGAGGATGCACCGTTACTATCCTTCGCGGCCTCCCATATCCCAAGATGCTTTGCGCGCCGCTGTTCAACCAACAATGGCGGCGAAAGACGGCAGCAGCTCCGGCACCGGCAGCCGGTAAGTAACGGGGTTTTGCTTAACGTCGGACGTTCAAGGGGCCTTAAATCACATTTGAGTGTTAAAATGCGTGAAGTTAATAATGCTAATACGTGTAGCCACCGGACTGTAGGGCCAGCTACGTGATGTAGCTTAAGGCTATTGATACGAGGAGCTCAGTTAACGTTAGCCTTTAAACGTAACGTAAGCCTAAAACCCTTCACTTTCAAATGTTACAAGCTCCGATGGTAATTTATGTTATTGTAACCGTGGAGCTGTTCAGTTAATTTGTTCTCGTTGTAAGTTGTGTAGGCTACAGTTCGCTCCTCTCGCAGCTGAACATATAACGTTAACGATGGGTTGTGAGCCCCGCTGTATTTCTAGGCTGTAAAACTGTAAACCTTTGGATTGAATACAGAGCTAACCTTAGGAGCATTATTACTGTTAATATCGTTATTATATCGTACAATCATTTTGCATGTTTACATAACAGGAAATGTAATATACATGTCGTTTTGTTGTAGAGAGCAAGGAGCAGACTGAGGATTTGATCAAACTCCGGATCCGGGATGAGAACGACCACCTGTTGAGGCCAAGAACACAGGGCCACCGACAGCAGCAAGAAAGAGGAAAACCGATGACTTGCTGGATTTGATCAGGGAGGACATGAAGTTACAGAGGGAGAGCGAGGAAAGGAGAGAAAGAGAGAGCAGGGAGGGGATGGAGAGACTTTTTTAGTTTATTGGAGACAATGGTTGAGAGGCGTTGATTTTTTGGGGGATGTTTTTTTTCTGTTCGATGAAGTTCTGTGTTGATTTGTAATTTAAATTGTTATTTAAAAATATTGTATTGTACCATTTTCTTTTCCAAATATTGTATAAAGTTAAATAAAAATCCTATAACCTTGTAACATTATCTGTTCCATTTCTTATTTACAACTAAAGTCAACTTTTGAACTGCTTTTCAGTGACAAGAAAATCATTTATTTTTTGTGTAATTAAGACATATTTACAAAGTTACAATAACTATTGATAAGTGGGTGTTCTTAACATGTAGAACTATTTACAAAAGATCAGCAGAAATAACTATTTACAGAGAACATATATACAGTATTAACTGAGCAGGAGTCCCTGGTGGTGCTGCTGGACTGGATGGGATGCTACAAGAAGGACCCTGGACTCTTCTGGCTCTGAGTGGGACATCATCTGGAAGGTGGGGGGTGAAGGATGCATGTCTCCACTGTCCACCACATCGTCCATCATCGGGGTTTGCAGGGCTGATGCAATCGACCGATGCCATGTCACTAAAATGTTTAAAAGAGAGGCAAGAATAAAATATTGAATTAAGTCGGGGTTATTTACAGGGTTCGTACACATTTTACTATTCAATTTAATCACTTTATAAGCCAAGCATTTCAACTAAAATTCAAGCACTTTTCAGACCTTAAAAAACAGCATTAAAATTACAGCATTTTCAAAGATTTTACATTTTAAGCACCTGTACGAACCCTGTATTAAGTCTTATGGTTAAATGACATTATCCATGTCAATCTATACTTAATATGGCTTGTCACTTAGCAGTATCATTTATTAACGGGTATATTCATTACCACGTAGGCCTACTATGCTAGCTATGTATGAACATTAATATGGGTTAAAATAACGGCTTTAACGTTACCTCCCCACGGCTCTCTCCCAGTCGGAGATAAACAAGCCGCCGGTGTCGCCGCAGCCGCCTCTCCTCTTGCTCAAAAAAATAAAAATTAAATTAAATTAAAAGAAGAAAAAAAAAAAAAAAAAAAAAAAATATATATATATATATATATATATATATATATATATATATATATATATATATATATATATATATATATATTAAAAACTCTCCATCATGTTCGTCTGTCGTATTTTTGTTTTGACTGGTGTTTTTCTCGGGCTTGGCCGGCAGAAGTGATGACGTCGCGACGCAATCAGGAAATGCTCCGTAGGTTAGACCGTCCCATTTACCGACGGTTGACCCAGCCTTCGGAGGAGTCTCCGAAGGTGTCGCCTCCGTAGACCGCGAAGGCTGGGTCCTCCGAAGGCTGCAGACCCTGAATTGGGACACAGCTTATGTTTCACCCAGGACTAGGCTTGTAACTGGTAAAATAATATTTTGTTTTTGGGCTGTAAAGCTATGGAATTGTTTACCTGATCTCACTAGGAATTTACCAAACATTTTAAACAAAACATTAGGGGTATTTTCTAAGAAGTATTTGAACTCTTTTATTGTCATTGCATGACTGTGATTGAGGGTATAGTTTTTATGTAATATTATCTGTATAAGTTTTGTTTTGTGTGTATAATGCCATTCATGTGTTGTAATGTATGTTTTTTGGTTTGTGTCTGTTATATTTTCTATAATTGTTATATTGTATTGCGTTTGTATTGTATTCTGTAATGTTTTTATGCTATGGACTCTTGAAAGAATAGCCCAATTGGGCTAAAAAAGATCCAAAGTAAATAAACAAAACAAACAAAATTAAATGTTTATCTGGGTAGTGTTGCTTTCGTTAATGAAAATTATGACTAAATATCGTCGTCAATGAACCTTTATCCTTTATATAAGGAAAACTAGACGAGACGAGAAAAATGCTGGTCATTTAATAACTTATTTGGTTGGTAAAATAATATGTTGTTAATTCAAATCAGAGCGTCTTTTGTGTCTGGGATAGATGTATTCTTGAGTGTATAAGGTAACAATAATATAATAATAATAAGATAACCTTGTTTGAATTGTGAAATGGGTTTGGCTAAATATAATCTTTGACTAAAATTAGACTAGTCAGTTTTCATTGACATGGACAATTCTGACTAAAATAAGACTAAAATGCTCACACTTTTAGTCGACTGAAACTTGACTCAACTAAAAATAGGATGGGCATGACTAAAACTAATAAAAACTAAAATGATAGCTTGAGACAAAGACTAGACTAAAACTAAAAGTAAAACAGGCCGCCAAAAACAACACTAGTCTTTACAGATGGTCAGTGTGTCAGTGAGGCTTTGGGCAGATGGATAGAATAAATCCAGAAAGCTACAGTACAGCTGCTGGTAAAGCCAGGCATCTCTGCAGTCTCCAGTTCAACAAACTCATCATACACACGGTATTTAGATGACTAAGATGTTAGACATTTAGTCACAGGAAATAGAAGATATCATTCTCAATCTGCTATAATTTAACGATGGCATACACTATTTTTAAACTGACAGGTCTATACAGTCAATCTGTGCTGAATGTGGGACAACAGACAATGTAGGATAATTAGTGCTGAAGTGTAAATTCTGTGTGACAGAAACAATGCAGGCGGGACAACGTAGAAGATGATGTTTTTGGAACAGAAACAACGCATGTAGTCATCATCCTTATTTACTGATGCTGAATTAATGCACAACCAACCGGGTGACTTCACACACTGAACATACCCAACGTAGTAGCAGAATTTAGATTTAAGAAGACCATTTTCCAGTTGGAGACTTTATGAAATTCATAGGAAGAAAGGAGAAATGGAGCAGATGATAATACATCTTATTAGCCTCCGTGAAGCACTCAGGTTCAGCAGTTTAAAATCAGCACTGTAGCTTGGAAAAGCTGGTAATGTAACATCTGCTGTTTAAGGTTAAATCTTGAAAACATGAAAAATGTCTGAGCAGATAACAGCTGAATGTATTCTGTTAAAGCATATTAATTAATTAAAGCCATTAGATGGCTTTAACCTCCTGATGTTCTTTTTCTTACACTTTTTCTTCACAATGAGCTACATTGAATAGTAAAAAAAAAAAAAAAAGTGACTACTTTTGTAATGTTTTGTGTGCAATGTAATGTAAAATAGAGGACATGATTTCTTTTATGTATATGTGAGGTCAAATGTTTTTGTTTAGGTATTTCTTTGTTGATCTGTTCCCTGCTCTCCGTGTCCCAGGGGTGGACACCCGTACCTGACAGGTGTGGCGGTGGCCGGTGGAGCGTACTATCTGGGTCTGGAGGGCGCCATCATTGGGCCCATCCTCCTCTGCATCCTGGTAGTTGCAGCCAACATCTACAGCGCCATGCTGATGAGCCCCAGCTCTGCGGCGCAGACCCCCGTGCAGTCCACCTGGCCACAGCACCCCCAAAGGTAAGCATCAAAACTACACCTGATCAAACCTTTAAACAGGAGAAATGGCTGGTCACCCATGATGCTGTCTGCTTACCAGAGCTGTTTCTGTGAGCAGTACGGCACCAGTCGCTCTTTTTCAAGACCCTAAAATGACGAGCGTGAGCGTTCATTCTAATCCCTAACATGGACCAATGACATCACATTGGGCATGGCGGTTATGAATGACGGAGATGTTGATGCCCGCCACACTGTCCATCAGAACTCCAGTGCCTAAACTGATTTTATAATGCTTTGAAAGGGCCTAAACTTACTGTGCGGTTTGTTGTGAATAGAAAGATGGTATATTTTATCTACAAAGCCCCTGATTTCCGCCCTGCACACCCTGGCGGTGTTTTCAGCTACACTATGTGGTTTCGCAGTATTTGCATTCCCTACCTCTCTTCTCAAGGTAGTGACGTGGAGGTTTGCCATAGAAGTCCTCACGTCTGGCTCAAATAAGGAGTTGCTGACTGTTATTTAGTTTAACTTAATGTGTCGTTCACGTTTCAGTGATAGAAGCTGTGAGTTTGCAACGCCAGGTCTCTGCTTTGACAAAGACCCATGAACCAGGCTATGATACCGTTACTTCACCTCTTTTTAGACATTTTTAACAGTTAGCTGATCTGTCAGAATTGAAGCATGTTTACACTCAGAATAACTTGATATTGTCAAGTTTGACTGAGTATTCCTGTGAGCACTTTCGAGCGTGTTGTGTTTTCATCAGAATTTTGACCTCGCACACCTCAAATCGATTATGTCAATTGTCTCCATGTTTTCTACCCAACTCATCCCGCCCGTGCTTCACACTGTAACTACAGTCGGAGTACTTTTATGAACAAAGTACAAAGTAGTTTCCCATCACTTGAAGCTGTTAGGATGAATTGTGTATGTAATGCAACATTTTGATGGTCTGTGTCTGCTGTCTGAAGGCTGTGATGTGTGCTGGGTTGTTTGGTTTGGCAATGGTTTGCACGTTTAACTAAATGACTGTAGATTTCACTTGGTACTGTTGCTGTTTTCTTAAATTATGCACTGATACAATAAACACCATCATTTAACCAGCAGTTGCTTTGTATTATTATTATTGCTCATTTGACCTACTTTATGTTGTTGGGTAGTAAAGGTTAAAGGTTATAAGCACAAATCCTTAGATGTAAGACCCTTTGTAACAACCATTACACAGGTTTATTATGAAGCGTAGAAGAAGGGAGACGAGATGATTTCTTTTTATGTGTGCATGTTTCCTGTGTGGCTCCTGAAATTCTTTGAGAACTGCTGGTAAAGTGTGTCCTAAAACTAGTCATAGCATATGTTATCATACAAATATAGCATTTAATTAAAAATGTTTCCAAGAGAGCCATGGTATAGCAGCGATAAAAAATGTCTTAAAACATCGTAACAAGTACAACATAACATAAACAAGTGACAACATGTCTTATACTATGACTTTTTTCGACCTGCTACAGTATGACTTATTTTGACATACTATGACTTATATTATGACTTTTTCCGACATATTATACTATGTCTTCGGCGTGTCTGCAAAAAAAACCCCCACCAAAACCCTGCAGAGGAGAGACTCTTTCATTGGCACACCTTACTGGATGTGTGAGACATCCAAGGACCGTTAATATGAATACAAGGCTGAAGTCTGGGAGGAAAAGGAAATTAAGGAAAAGGAAGAGGCGGACTGGTACAAAAACCTCCAAATGACACTGAGACTACTGAAGAGGAGAATGAGGAGGAGCCAACAGAAAAGGAGAAGATGAATGTAGAGGATGAGAAGACGCTGCAAACAAAGCTAAGGATGACAAAGATAGTGATGACGGACTCAAGGATTGTTTGATAAGAATGAAATAATGTGTGTTAGGACAGAAAAAGCTCTCAAGGCATTAGTTATTATGATTTGATATCTTAAATTACTGTGAATTTACATAATTGATGTCTTGCTCTTAAAGTCTTAGTGTACTAAATGTAGTTGTATGCTTAGCTGCTCGACTGTATTTGGGTTTATCAGAGAATGACAAAAAGGGAGAAATATGATGGGAATTTTTAATTTAGCAGTAATATAGGTTAGTTAGTAGGTTGAGTAGTTTGGATTTATAATATCCCAGTGTAATGAGGTTCCCTGTATTGCACTTATGTCATGTGTTACATGAGTTGTTACAGCTGGCAAGTCAACAGGACACCACTGATGATGGTTCTTCAATTATGGCCCCACATCCTGGACGACGTTCTCTGTCTACACAAACAACGGAACAAGCTTCCCTGATGACACATCACCAACAACTGTATAAAAATGTCAGACTCTTAAGACCCTTATCTGGCCAGATAGTTTGCTCTGAAGCTGCATGTTGGTGACGCGAGGGCTTTGACTTATTAGACTTTGTCTGTTTACATTTACTTTGTCTGCTAGCCTGTTTTTGGACTCTTTATTTAATGAATTACTCAAAGCTCTGTTAGTACCAGTATTCTTATTTCTCACCAGGAAATCATAAACTGATTTACTGGATTTACATAATACTGAAAAGCTTGCAGGTGGGATTTTTTGTTTAACTCTGAATATAAACCAAATCTAAATACAAGTTTTTGTATTGTACCGTGTTTGTGTGCGTTGAGTCAGACGGCGTCGTCTGTTCTGTGAAGTCTTGATACTTGACTGTACGTTATGACATACTTTTCTGTATTATTTCACCTTGTGAGTCACCGTGGCAAAATATGGTGCTGAAGACACCTACAGTATGTAGCAGAACCACAGACAGTTCTGAACAACTTGCCAGATATTTATATTTCTGTCTTTAAAGTACAGAAATTAAAGCAATATTTATAAAAAAAAAAAAAATTGCATAAGTGAATTACAAATAGTTAAATGATTAACACCCCCCCCCCCCATTCTTCTGGACACACACTGTAAATATAGAACACCTCACAACTATGGGGTATCACACCGGTATCCAATAGCAACCACAGAACATGTCACCTGGAACAGGTTTAGGAGCACAGAATTTGTGATGTCATAGATCAAAGACCATGGAATCTTTGATCTTTGATGTCTTATTGACATCACAGATCAAAGCCAGTGGAAGTATAAGTAGAAGTGCCCAATGTTGTTCTTTATACAACTTACAGTCAGAAGCCAATGTACTTCAGTGACAAAGTTGTGGTGATGGAAAGTGAACAGAGCAACTCCCAGAACAAGAACACTTTTGTTCAGCACGACACAGAGATGGAAGATATTGACTTTTTCATGAACCCAACGAGCTTCTATCACAGTTCAATGGAGGCAGAAGTACAATCTTTGGACGACAAAGCGAGACTCACCTCCAGCAAAATAAGAGGGAGAGTTCTTCTTGATGTCGATGGAAACGTGATGAAGCTTTTCCTTGATCAGACTCAAGATCGCAACAATAACAGACAGATGCAAATGGAGATAAGTAACTTGAAAGCCAGGCTGAATACAGCTCTGACTCAAAAGGGCCCTCCTCCATCTGCATGTTTGAAAAAAGCTCAGAGCGATCTGCAGAAGCAGATCTCCATCAACAAGGACCAGCATGCTGAGATGCAGAAGATGATGGCAGAGAAAATGGCCCTCATCCGTGAAAAGGAGGCTAGCAGTCAAAAGCCCCCCCCTCCATCTGCATGTTTGAAAAAAGCTCAGAGAGATCTGCAGAAGCAGATCTCCATCAACGAGGACCAGCATGCTGAGATGCAGAAGATGAAAGCAAAGAAAGAGGCCCTTCAACGTGAATGGGAGGCTAGCCGTCTCCCTTTGGCTAAAAAGGGCCCCTCTCCATCTGCATGTTTGAAAAAAGCTCAGAGCGAACTGCAGAAGCAGATCTCCATCAACAAGGACCAGCATGCTGAGATGCAGAATATGAAGGCAGAGAAAGAGGCCCTTCTACGTGAAAGGGAGGCCAGCAGTCTGCAGCTCAGTGCTGAACAGCAGCTCCTTGCAGTTGCTAAAACCAACGTTGAGAAGTTACAACAAGAGTTGAGCAAGGTGGAGGGAGCTCTCCAACATCAGGTTGAGGAGACTAAGAAGGCCCTGGAGAAACCCCAGGCTTCCCTTCAAAGTCCACACACAACCAACACCGACGACGACACAAAGCTGGTCACAGACTTCCCTGAGGGAATCATCGGCAACCAGGAGGAGAAAATCAAAAATCTCACGGATGCTCTGCAGAAAGCAGAGCAGGAACTGAAGACCGAACGTGTCCAGTCGTTGGAGGAGAGATCCTCCCTCACTGCAACGCTGAAAGAAGTCCGGGTCAAGAACCTCGCCCTGCTGGAGTGCGTAGCCTCTCTTCAAACACAACAGGAGGAGGCTACAAAGATCCATCAAGCCCAGCTGGAGCAGCAGAAAGTGGAGACCAGCAGGATTGCAGCAGATCTGAAAGAATCCAAAGATCTGCTTGAAACTCAGAGTCTCAGCTTTCAGGAGAAGTCATTGCTCCTCCAACAGCTGGAACAATCCCAGAACAACCATCTGGCCCAGCTTAAGATGCAGGATGAAGTTCACAACAACCTCGTGGCTGCTCTTCAGAAAAAGTTTGAAGAACAGTTGGCGAGTGACCACCTGGTATGGTGGCAGGAGAGAGACTCCCTGGTAAAGGAGGGCCTGAAAGACAAAGCTTCCTATGAGGCTCAGCTTAAAAGTGGCCAGGAGGAGAAGTTATCTCTCCTTCAGGCCACTGAGAGCCTCAGACAGGCTCTCCAAGAAAAAGAAGAGGAGTTGAAGAACACAGAAAGCTCCTTGAGGTCCCAGCTGGACGAGGCTCAGAGCCAGATCCAGAAGAAGAAGAAGCCATGGTATAAAAGGCTCTTCACGGGACATAGACACTGATGAAAACACACACACATACACACACACCAAATTGGCCCAAAAATAATGTATGCTGTTTTATAATTCCTATTTTTAGGAATTATAATGCAGATATATATTAATATTTTAAAATAAGGGTGGCACAGTGAATTGCACTGTGTCGTGTGGGTTTTTCACCGGGTGCTCCGGTTTCCCACAACTACTCAAACAAACCAATTTGGCCCCAAATGTATATATGATATATTCTTCCCTTGTCAATGTGGGTTTTCCACCGGGTGCTCCGGTTTCCCACAATTAAAATACAAAAAAAAAACACTCCATGTGAAATATATATATATATATTAAAAAAAAAAAAAACCCTCTCCGGGAACCATCACCTTACCGTGGTGGAGAGGTTTGTGTGTCCTAATGACCCTGAGGGCTGTGTTGTCTGGAGCTTTGTGCTCCTGCTAGGGTTTCCCATGGCAAATTGGTCTCAGGTAAGGGGGCCAGACTAAGAATGGTTCAAAAGACCCCATGTCTAAACGAGGAGAAGAGGAGTGACCCAGCTCGGAGGAAGCCCGGGGCCCCTATCTGGGGAGGGAGGGCCTGTCAGAGAGCGCCTGGAGGCCGGGCTTGCCACGGAGCCCGCTCGGGCAAAGCCCGAAGGAGGGACATGGCAACCGCTTCTCAGCCATCCTGTGGGCTCACCACCGGGGGAGGAACCTGCAGGGCAGTGTTGCTTTCGTAAACGTAACGAAAATTATGACGAAATATCGTCGTCAACGAACCTTTATCACATGAGAAAAATGAGACGAGATGCAACGAAAATGCTGGTCATGTGACGATAGCGAAAATTAAATGTATAATGCAATA
The DNA here is from genome assembly GCA_029853015.1 of Chelidonichthys spinosus. NCBI lineage: Eukaryota > Metazoa > Chordata > Actinopteri > Perciformes > Triglidae > Chelidonichthys > Chelidonichthys spinosus. Next base: position 17,881,089 of record CM056822.1, read on the forward strand.
TTGTAGACGAATAAAAACGAGACTAAATGTGGTTTACAAAATAAAAACTATGCGAAAATGTGTCTTCATTTTCGTTGACCAAAACGAGGCAAGACGAAATGTTATAACCAGTGCTTGAATTGGGCCGGTACTCACCAGTACACAGTACCGGGACTTCTGATTTTTACCCATCTGTGTACCGTTACTTCTTACAGCGTACCGCCACCTCATGACGCATCTAGGTACGCATATTGTAGTTATTTTATCATGTTGTGGATACCTATAAGAAGCTATGCAGTTGATGAATCTGTCTTCATTTTAGATCGACAAGTTTCAGTTTAAAAGATTCTCGAGAGCTTGCGGGAGGCTGCGGCGCCCTGTCTCCCCCAGTAGGCACTTGCCGTCAGTCGAATGCATTTCAGGGCATACTGTAAATCCTCTAATATAGCCTCAGCCAAAATCTTCAATCTATTCTGATAATCTATTATCATAATCTATTTATGTACAGGGAGCAGAAATGGAAAAATAAAACCGGTCACCCTCTCTGGATGGAGAGGACTAGACAGAGGAATTCAAGAGTGAGTATCTAAGTTGTGATATCTTTATTCCAAGACACACACACACACACACACACACACTCACTCACTCACTCACTCACTCACTCACTCACTCTTTCTTTCTCTCTCTCTCTCTCTCTCTCTCTCTCTCTCTCTCTCTCTCTCTCTCTCTCTCTCTCTCTCTTGTGTGTCTGTCTCTCTCTCTGGGACTAGGGCAAGCAAGTTGAGACAGAGCAAACAAGCCAGCAGAAAGCAAGTAGCTACAATAAAACCACACATAGCTGCCATCTCACTGTACATTGTATCCATTTAGACAAACAATATTTTCCTGTACAAAAATATGAACAAAATAAATTTGAAGATACGGATTGAAGTTTTTTATTTTTTTTTTTCATTTTTTTTTTACAGAGAAATGTGTGTGTGAAAATGATCAACTAGTATATGGTTTATCTAAGCAACTAGTATAGGGTTTATCTAGGTAAACCAGGCAAAAACACATGGTACCCACGAGAGCCACAAGCGCGCGTGCTGTGCAGTTGGCCAATGGTCTAGTACTGAAGAGGCAATTATGATAATTTCCTAAATGCTGCAGTAGATGGCGCTAAAGCGACATTTTACCGGCGAGAGAAGACGAACCAACGAAGAAGTCACACGGTTACCTCAGCAGTAGCTCGGCTATGATGGTGGACCGAAGCGGTCGTAAACATGGATAAAAAGAAACCTTTCGTTGTGACTGCTTCATCGGTGAGTAACCCTGGAAACAGATTACAAGCATGTTGTTCATACGCTGTGTGACTTTGACGTTTAATTAAATAATGACTACAGCTAATATTAGCTAACTTACTTCCAGGCTACATCGCTAGCATATTACGTTACACCGAGTTGTAGTTGTTCTAGTGACGTTATCCTGACTAGAAAATAATATGTAGTTAATTTATTTACCTATGTTTCGGTAATGTGTTATCGCTTCCAGCTGGTGGACCTTAAAGCTGAACTGTACAGAAAGCAGGAACAATTCAAACAAGAAAAACTTGGCCACGAAAATACTGGAGCTGGATTAACCTCGAAATCCAAAGTCAAGGTACATTATATCTATGTTCTGGTACATATTTCTACCTGCTTGTATAATTACAGATCGACTTAACCAGTATGTCTTGTCTTCATTCTCCTGTGTAGAAAACTAATGTCTGGACCAAACAAAACGCTGGTGTTTCAGCGAGAGCTGAGAAAGATGCGGAGCAGCTGGCTGAGGAGCAGGTTAACCTGGACACGTCAAGGTGAGCTCAACCCAACCGTACAGGAGAATTACTGTCGTGATGTGATGCTGACCAAAACCCCTCACCTCTCATTCATCTTCTCATAACAGGCGCAAGCTAGAGGAGAAGGCCAAACTCTATGAGCAAATGACAAAAGGAGACTTTCCAGGTTGGTGGAATGTAAAATTGTATATTCCTGCTATTGAGTTGTTCATACTTGTATTAACTCTGTGGCATTCTGTCTTGAAATGCCTTAGATGAAGAGACTGAGGGACTGTTCCTAGTTGATTTCACCCAGAAGATTATTGACAAAAAGAGAGAAACGTTTGCACAGAAGGAAACTGAAAGGCATGATGAGGAAAGAGACAACACGTCTCCTGTCCCCCCTCCTCAAAACCCGGATGAGGAATGGTAATATTTTATTCAGTCATTTTTCAAGGGTGGATTGGTTTTGAAAATACAGTATGTGTTTTTAGTTAGTATGTTGTTTAAAATAACATAGATCAACTATATACATTTAAAAAACACAATAATTTATTTTAAACTACACCACTACTGCTGACCTCCAAATAAGCTAACAGTTAAAATAAAACAGTGAAAATGTTTACATCACATAATAATTATAATGCTCGATGTGTTGAGCAATTTAAATCCTGTTGGCAAATAGTTTTCCTGCTACATTGTTTCTCCGTCAGGGTGGACTATGTGGACGCTTTGGGCCGATCACGGAGATGCATGAAGAAAGACCTTCCTGGGTTTAAGAAAATGGACCAAGACTTCCAAGGAAAAGGGTAAATATTCTAAAAATAAATTAAGTTAAATGGTGCAGGTTCTGGTTTCTGCATGTTGGTGTCAAACTGGGAACTACTATTTTCGGTTTGACTGTTTTTATGTAGAAAAGTCTCGTCTGAGAAGGACTTACTCTCAGAGGACATGCGTCGAGAGCTGCAGAGGCAGGAGTGGGAGAGGGAGGAAGAGGAGGCTATGAAGAGGCCTGTTGGACCGATCCACTACGAGGATATCAGGGGACAAGGTTACTGTTAAAGCATCTCTAAAATGTTCCAGCACCCATTTGAAGTGAAGGTTTTTTGGTGTGTAAGTACTGTAGAAAGCATTGTGTGTGTCTGTCCATCTCAGAGGCTCGGGATCTCGGTGTCGGTTACTTTTCGTTCGCTCAGGATGAAGAACAGCGCAGAAAGCAGAGAGACACTCTGGACATGCTGAGAGATCAGGTGAGCTGCCAATCTCTGGACAGATGTCAACACAGACATATTTATCTTAAGTCGGTGCCCAGCAATATCTCTATATGCATCTTTGTTATGTCTTTGTTTATGGAGTTTTCCTTAGTACATCATTACTGTTCCCAGCTCTGGCAATACACTATACATTTACATTTGCATTTAGCTGACGCTTTTGTCCAAAGCGACCTACAATAAGTACATTTGTCCAAATAAAGAAACCACAACATATCATTGCCGATAAAGTAAGAGCTATACACTTGAAGTCCTTGTGCTCTTGCAGACCTGCCAACATGTACGTATTGTTCATACTCGGCACGCATTTTGACCCTTAAGTGCGCTTGTACGATTCGCTGCTCTCCAGGTACGCATTTAGTTCCATCTCACGTTTTGTAAGATACAATCTGGATACAATTGATAAAAATCAACGTTTTCTATTGTAAGCTTTGCCACCTTGCATCTTCTAAGTTCTCGAAAGATAATTAGGGCAACATAAGAATGATCACATTGCCTGAGAGTCTTTATCATCTCATCTGATGAGACAGCTACACAGCTGATGTCATTTCACACACCATTTGATCGAAATAAATGCTCGAAGACGTTTATTTTATCTTTTTTCTGAGTTTTGTCAACATAAGAATGACTCAACCTGAAAGAATCCATGTGATGAGCAGCTACAAGCTGATGTCATTTCAACACCATTTGATGAAAAAAATGCTCTAAAATTGTAAAACACAGAATTTGGAAAAAAAAATAACCGTCATGTTTCCCCAAAACCATTAACCTACAGACAAAACTGTATTATGGTGTTCGGTATCTCACTGGTGGGTGGGCAACGGTGGAGCATACATTGGTGGTGGGCTGTTGGGTGCACACGGGGGGCCGGAGGTGTTGTACTCATAACATTTCTTCAAGGTTGGCAGGTCTGCTCTTGTTATATGTGAATTTATGAGCTGTAACATTATGATCGATGTCCTTTTTAGTGTTTATTTTTCAGTGTTTATGCATTTTCTTTCCAACAGACAACAGAGCAGCGCACTAAGAGGGAGCAGCTGAAGAACAAGAGGCAGACCATCCTGCAGGCTCGACTGGCCAAAGTGAGGCAGAGGAAGATGAAGAAGGCCAAGCTGGATGGCACTGATGTTGATGAGGAGAATGGAGGTTTGAAACTTCAACTACCTCGTATCAAATGTAGCTGTGGCCTCTATTTGATATTATAGTATTGAGCTGTCTTTTTGCAGGCCGCAGTTCATGGATCACATGAATGTTAATGGGGGATTGTTTACATTTTTTGTCCAAGGAGGGGAGGACGACAGTGAATTAATAGGACCCGTGCCTCCACCAGAGGACTGCCTGGAGGTCAGCACAGTGAAGAAGGTGGAGGTGGAGATCCAGGAAAGGAAGGACACCAAACCAGGAGTTCCTCATGTCAGAGAATGGGATAGAGGCAAAGGTAAGCGTTATTATCTTAAAGTCCATAATAAAAAAAAATATCTCTCCTTAAATCACGACTATGTTGAAAGTCTGTTGGGGGTCATGTACTTTTTTTTTCTGCTATTTTATGGAAAAGCACTGAAGCAAAGGTCTTGATAAATTATGATTGCTTAATTCCATTTAGCAGTTTCGGGGTCCTGGTATTGTGCATGCTGGCTCACTCATTTTTTACTGGGGCACTGGAATAAAAAAGAGTCATTGTTAATGTTATTAATGACTGAGCTTTTGGAAATGTGACAAGATTTGTAGTCGGTGACCAAAATGATTTCAAATGTAGTAAGAATGACATTACTTGAATGGAAACCTACCTGCTGTAGAATATAAAGATCTCTCTCTTACATTTTTGTGGTCCTTTGTTACAGTGTTGAGAAAAATAATTCAAAGAGACAGTAATTCAAACTGAATATGTATGCCATAGATAATTGCGTCCATGGTTAAGGTTTTTCAAGATTTAAGTTACTCGTTCTGTGTTCTCTAATGCCACATTTTTTTTCTTCCAGAGTTTATGTTTAATGAGTGGACAAATCGGCGCCGCGAAGAGCGAGAGTCAGAATTTGCACCTCCCTCTGCATACTTTGCTGAGGGATGGAGAGAAAGATCGGGGCAGAATAAAACTCAGCAGAATAAATCCAAGATGTCCTTCAAGTGGACCAAAGGAGACCCAGGAGGAATCTCTGAGAGTCAGGAGGAACCGCAATCTCAGCCTAAAAGGGCTCCTTCGCCTCCTCAACCTGAGCCAAAAAAGGCTCCTCCGCCTCCTCAACCAGAGCCAAAAAAGGCTCCTCCGCCTCCTCAACCTCAACAAAATCCTCCACCTCCTTCACAATCACATACGTCATCGCAGTCGTCACCATCAGATCACCCAGCAGATTCATCTTATGTGTCTGCTCCCCTTTTTAATCCCCAGTATCCCCCTCCTCCATTTTATCCTTTTGCTCCTCCCCCTCCTCCTCCTCAGTTTGCTGGACCACATTACTTGCTTCCTCCATTTCCCCCGCAGTACCTGACCCAGTATCCACCTCAGCCGCAGAGCCAGCCTCAGCAGCCTCAGCCTCAGCAGCCTGTAGACATCAGCCATGGCCAGCAGTCTACACAGAGTCTGGATGACATGGTCTCCTTCTACAGGAACTTGACCTAATCTGTAAAATGTAATTTTTGCTGTGTCGCTAGTCCGTATTTAGAGTATAAATACTGCTGTTTCATTCACAGAAGCAACAGAACTGCTCAGCTCTTTAGAGTTTTAGAGTTTAATAAATATCAGGACTTTAACAGCATTGTTCTCACTTTTTTTGTTTTTGTCATTGTGAAAATTTTAGTTAGTTTTAAGAAGTTGTTTCAGCTTTTAATAAAGCTTGCAGCTCATGAAGAATTGATGTAGTGTCAAGAGGGCATTTAATGCGGTGGTCAGTTTGGACATTGAGCTGCATGCAGTATGAAGATCTCCACCAGGTGGTACTATGCAACTCCTCGCTGAGAAAATCTCTGCAAGTGACCAGGCTGCTTGTGTGACCTTTTGGACGTCATTCTAGTGCTGCAATTATTTTCATTGTTTAAAAAGCTTCATTAAATGATCAACTGTTACACTCTAAAATGTGGCAAAATAGGTAAAATCACAATTTTCCCAAGGTGATATCTTCAAATATCTTAATTTGTCTTTCTATCTATCTAAAACCCAAAGATATTCCGTTTATTCTCACACGAGAAAGGAAAATGTACACTACTGCTCTCGTTTGTGTGTTTTGAATTACACATTTGTAAAGATTTGTCTGTATCGTCTCTCATTTCTAATGATGTTAAGTGATGGGGGAAAGCAGCAGGTGAAGTTGTGAGTGTTTCAGAAACAAGCTCAAGAGGGTCTTTCTGTATTGTTGAAAACGTAAGCCATTAGTGACCTGAACTGAACCGATGCATTGTTGCTCCCTGATGCCCGACCATACACATCCTGGTTTTCTGCATCGCCTCCTTCCTCGGCCCTCCAACAGATGTGTGCCCGTTCTAGTCCCTGTCTATACACGAGCTAGTGAGACACAAACTGCAAGAATTTGAATGCAGTATCAATAACTAGCTCCTCCCAGTGTAATCAGAGTGGCATCCAAATAATGGGTGATTATTAATGCTGGAGAGGAACACATTTATACTCGACTACATGCCACACGCTCAAAGGCCAAGGTCTTCTGTGGTGATACATTACCATGTGGCTGGTAAATACCTTTTTAGAAGAGCACTGTGTCATTTTCAGAGGGGATTTATTGCAGGACAAGAAGGTTTATTAACTTCTCAAGAGTCCTGTACCATTAGCAAATAAATCCCTAATTGCACATCAAAGCAATTATACTGACAAAACAGTCGCCTCCAACTGGCAGAGCATCCCGGTCCTGTATCTGATAGCTGGGTCAATTGCATCATTAGAGCTAAATAATAATAATTTACCAGTCTGGAATTAATAAAGTAATTCTATTTTAATTCAGACATGTATTCTTTAGTGACCAAGGCACGGTATTTCCACCAGTGGATTACGTTATTTGCATGTGTTGAAATTGGACACAGAAACAGGCACAGTCAGTTGTATGACTCCGACCTCTGCCCCTCTCCTGGTCCACAGGAACAATGTGGGACCTGAAACGCCAGGAAACAAGCAGAACTATTCATAGGATTTGCCACTTGTGTGATTAATAACAGCTAGAACTACAACTTGACCACAGATCAAGGACTAGATCACCGCATTACCCACTTGATTAGATATTTGGCTTAATTTCCTGCTCACTTTTTACATTAAAAAAAAACCCATTTAGTTTTGTACTTTGTGAATCTCCCGAAGGTCGTTCTCTTCCTGGTGTGTGGATTGTTGACCCCACTGTGACCTTTAATGTTACCGTTTTACTGTTCCTGCAGTCTCAAGTACAGTGGGAAATACACACTTGTACAGCTGCAGAGCTAACCCCCTCGTAAGTGCGTGCATGTTCAAAAACAGTGTGTTTTCATGTGAACTGATGTTTGTTCCACGCAGAACAAAGAAGAAATGAGTGAGTGTGTGTAGTCCTCTAGCTCTAAACCAGATCTCTCATAGATTCTCATTGCCATCACAGTGACAGTTGGGTGAAGGGCCTCAAACCATCGCAGGTTTCAGTTTTCCTTCTCGAACATGAATAATCTAACTAATCTTAGCACAACAGTTCCTCAGTTCCCTGAACCATTGGCCTACCTGTGCCCTCTGATTCTTCCTATTCTATCATCATCATCATCATCATCCAGGGGATGAATTCTAATGACTTTGGCCGTTTTGAATAAAATGTCAACCTATCAAATGGATTGCCATGAAATATAGAACACACATTCATGTCCATGTCAAGAATCAAATTTGCAGATTTGGCTGGAGACCATTTATATGTACAGGAACCTTTGCTGGTCCGTCTTCTCTGCACCGAGGAGAACAAACCACTTCTTCTGTGTAAAATTACCGCTGCAATAATAATTTACATAGACTTAAGAAAAATGTGCATCATCTCAGATTAATATGACCTGCCCACTGCGCAAAGAGACGTCCAAACGACGTCTTTTCCAAGTCATTTTTGGACGTCTAATTTTGGTCACCTCAAGGTGCAGACTGTTACTCCAGACGACGTCTTTCTTTCAACGTATACTTGACGTCCATTTATGACGTCCACAGTACCGCCGTGCAGGAGCTATTTCTAGTCCAAATATGGTCGTTGTGGACGTCTTTTCTACGTCAAATTATAACTCATTAGGGCCCGAGCGCCGACGTTGGGCTTATTCATATATATATTTTTACTGGTTTAGTTCCTATGCATAACCAAATGACTACAGTAAAATTAGCTGGTACAGGAAAACAGGTTCCTACCTTCTGGACACGTTTCTACAGTCACGTTATAATAAATCACAATCAAATCCTGACTGTTTTGTCACCCATTTTTATTTTCCAGACGTCAGTTGACAATACAACAGCAGGCAGTATATACAAACGTGTATATAAAAAATACAAAAAAGGTAAAATACAAGTACTCTGACTATAAAATTATAAGAATATAAAATATATACTGTATATAAAAGTAATAACCCTATGAACACTGAGAACAGCAACTACAGTGTAGAACATGTAAATCACAAAATTAGTCTTGAGTGGCGGTGAAGCCCCCCCCCCCCCTCCACTCCTTTGCGGGGCATGCTTCAGATGTTCTGAAGCATGGCTCCTTATTTTGTCCTCTGTGGCCTGACTGTCGAACTGCATGACTCCATCTGCAAGTAGATAAAGACAAATGATAAGAAATATGTAAAGGCAAACGGCGGTCATACACCAAGTCTGCATATCTGTAAGCAAAAATATGTTCCAAAATTCCTTCAAATGGAGGACCAAACACCACCTGACAAAAGGATAAGAAAAAAGGATTTAGAAACATCTTACTAAAACTTTACAATACAGTACTCCACTGCACTAAATTGTTTGGCTACAAACCCCCACGTGGCTGTGTCTGAAGCGCCCCCTCCCCCCGCCTGTATATTGGTCTGTGCTGCTAGCCCCATTAGCTGTCCCGGGTGTTAGCAAGTGCTAATCTCTCTCTATCTCAGCAGCAGCACGTCAAAGAAAAAGAAATAAGCGCTGGAGCCGCGGACCCATAACCGGCTGTCACCGACAAATAAAGCCTCGACCGGTAACAAGAAAGATGGCTGTTTTGTGAGGTAGCTCGATGCCAACTTCGACTAGCGTTAGCGGTTAGCATCCGCTGCTAACACCCGGCCGCTCCCCAGCTCAACACAATGGCCCTCCTGCTCGTTAACACTGGAGGCCTGTTGCCGATAACGGTCGTGTTATGGCCCACGGCTCCAGCGCTTCACTCCATGTATTTATTTTTCGCCGGTTTCGTTGTACGTTAAACTAAATTGGTCGTGTTCAAAAGCTAACGTTAGCAGATGTAATGCTAATTGTAGCAACAACAGGTTTGAGGCATAAAGCTAAAACGGCAAACGCTATAAATGCATAAATGAACATAAAATTAACTTATGGGTCTATGTGCTGACCGAACTTACCTGCAATTTAGTGGACGACGCTTCGGATTGCTGTTGTAGTAGTCGAGAACAGAGCCGAGAGGCCATTCGCTTTCACCGTAGAGAAACACCTGGCCCAATGGGAGTGGCTCTTATGATGTACGTTGATGACGCAATGCCTCAGCCAATCACAATGGCGTTGACTGTAACACCCCCCCCCCCCTTCCCCAAAGGCTACACCTTTATTGTTGTAATAAACAGAACAACACTATTTTAAAAGAGAAAAACAAAAATGTAAACAAACAAAAATATGACTTATATTCAAAAATAATGTTTAATCACAAAATATGTCATCATGCCCATACTACTACTACTACTACTACTACTATGATAATAATAATAATAATAATAATAATAATAATAATAATAATAATATAAATAAATAAATAAATTACATCATGTCAATTACCTGCACCTGTCTTAGACGTCGAAATAAGTGACCTAGCCCGACGTTCAAATGTTCAACTGCATATTGACGTCCAAGTGGGGTCATGATTAGACGTCCAAATAGCAGACCTAGTTTGCACGTCGTGTAGTGGTCCAGAATTGGTCTTGGACCGACGGACGCAATATAGACATGATCTGGACGTCTATCAGACGTCTAATGTTTGGTGGGTGCTGACTCAACAGTTTGATGAGACTAATCGCTTATTTGGGACAGGAAGGAGTGTTTCATTGACAGATCCGCCCTCCTCTCTGGGAGCAGCTGCGTTGACAAATGACCTCTGCATTAAGTTGTGGCAGTTTAATCCTGCTGTGGCTGAGGAAAATGGTAACCTGCTGTTCTCATAATAGAACTCAAATGACCTTCAGTTTGTGAAACCTCAGATCTAATGTGATTTTTCTTTTTTGTAAGTAGTTTATTTTTATGAATATCCTTTTGCAAAGCATTATCTGTTTAACTGGCAGTTATGCTCTGTTCAGGCGTACGGTCCCACACAGTGTAGGTGTCAGTTTATGTGCTGGTATTCCTTTCAGTGCACCTATAAAGCTACAGGAGCCGTTATGGGAGAAGGTTATGAGGTCTGACACTTGCTCCTCAGTCTTATGTCCTGAGCAGGTAATCAATGTTATATTTAAGGCACTGCAGGTCTTTGACCCAGAGAGGGACAGAGGAACCAGTCTGGCCCCCTGTTAATGCAGCTTTATGGGATGAAAGGCAACTAAGGAATTGTGAGGACAATAAGCTGTGATGTTCACCCCTCTACAGGAAACATGGAAACTTCAGACAAGGTAAGAAGATGAAGTACAGCAGAGGGTTTGTGCCTTGATTTTGTGTTAGAAGTGTGGGTTGTGTCTGTCTCCATCTAACACAAATTAAAAAGTAAAGTCACAGGAGCAGTCGGATGCTGAATCTAGCAGATAGTATTATTTGAAATACAGCTGCACCGTACAACATGAAAATGATTTAGCGTAACGTACACCCAGCTGTTCAGATTAAAAGAAAAATAAAAAAAAAGGCAACAGTGCTTTCCAAAACACCCAACTTAGCTTCCATACAGTACATGTGATTTCAGTATTTGCAATTTAAAATGTACACAATATATGAACCATTTAAGAATGTAATGGTTCCCCTAAGTAAAAGCCTTGAGAGTAAAAGCCTTTAATCAGTCTAATTAATGAAGTGAATCAAATGAAGTAACTGAACCTTAATTACCTATTCCTGAAAGTCCTCTTGAAATGTATTTTTGTAAGTAGAAGACAACGTGCTGTTTGGGTTTAAGGACAATGGGGAGACTTTTAAGTAAAATGACCGATTGATATAAAGGAATAGTTTGGCATTTTGGGAAAATAACACATTCGCTTTCTAGCAGAGTTTTGGGTGAGAAGATTGATATGACTTCACATTTGTCCTTTAAATCGGAAGCCACAGCCAGTTAGCATAGCGTAAAGACTGGGAGCAGGGAGAATGCCTGGCAAATATAAATCTATCTTGTTTGTTTAATGAGTAAGTGTAAAAACGACTCTTTCTACCTGACTGTGTCTTGGCTTCATGGAGTCTCTTTGCTTGTACTGTGGGTTTTAGTTTTATGATCCAGATTTACAGATTTCCAATGACCCAACTGAGGACTCACAAACTGGGAGAGGGAATTAAAACTCACAAATTGACAATCCCGGGCCTGATTCTGTATTCTGAGCTAGATCAATTCAACATTTTCAACAAAAGAGAAGTGCAATGTTTACAAGTCCACAAAAGAGACGAAAATAGCCCAAAGAGACAGGATTTGGAGTTTAGAGCATCAGTTTAGGATTCCTCTTTAAATTACCATCATTAACATAAAAACAAATGAAGGGAATAAAGGGACTACCGATGGCTCCATTAAGGATAATAGGCCATTAAAGCTCGATCAGTAAAATCAAGCATATTTAGCCGTCAAGCCGTCAATTTAGAAAACTCGTAAAAGGGCGACAGCAGACAGAGTTCTCTCACCCAAGTTGTTCAAAAACATGAGACCTGATCAGAAACAGATTCTTTTTGTATTCACTCCAGCAGGAAGGTTTCTCAAAAGCAGGATGTGATGTTTACATGCACTCTAAAACCTGGGACACCTTAGTACAGATGGTGAGAAAATAACATTTTTTTTAGACAGAAGTTGGATTCAACATTTTAAACAAGAGATGTTGAGTGTACATGATAGAAAAACACTTTAGTACCAGACAACAGTGATAGAGAACTCTGCTAGACGAGTAGTAAAGTAACTTTGAGATGAGTTTTTCAGTGGAGTCATAAAACAATAGGGGGCTTTTTGTGAGATCCTGCAAGGCTGAAAGAAAGACAAGTGCAAAACTGAACATTAATTAGAGGTTATTACATTTACTTTCTGATACGTAAGCAGGTTTATCCGTCTAAATTAATTTCACCTTCTGTTCTGTACCACCTGAGATGGACAGCCGGCTGCTTTCATTTCCTTTGGACCTGATGCGATTCTCGCTCTGGGATGCAAGTCGTTCTTCTGTGTGCTTATCTCAGCTGTGGAGCGCCGCAGGAGTTCAACTTGTTATCTGCTGTCAGAGTCCTCATAGAAATTCCACTTGATATGAAATAAATGAAAAGCAGTGGGGAACTAAAATATAGTTATCAGAAAAAGCATTGCAACTCATGCTGCTGCCACGACAACTTAATACAAAGCAAGAATGTCACATTATATCCAGAAGACTGGTGCATGGAAGCACATTTCTCATAATTTGGAGGGCAAAATCTGCACATAATAGAAATAGGCATTAAAAAAATAAGAGATTAAATTGACCACAGGATTTCAAATAAGAGCAGGGTCCACGGGGCAGACAATTACAACTCATTATTGCCTCAACGTCCCACACTGTTCAATAAGAGCAGTGTTTCGCTGCTGTGGGCTTCTTTAATAGTCCATCAGTGAATAGCGTCTTCCCCTGGTGTGCATCGCCACCTCCACACTGCGAGACGATGTTGTTCAGTTGGAGGCCCGGCTCCCTCCGTCAGCATCGCCCCACGGTGAGCTGTAATGACTTGGCGTGTGCGTAATGAGAGCTTATGCTGCCACAGCTATTGAGCCGCTCCCGCCACCGGGCCATAATGCCGCTCCTGCTGCGTTGTGTCAAACAGCCACATGCAAAGCAGACTGGTGCCAGCGAGCTTGATGGCAGGCCTGCTGCAGCATCTCCCCAGCAGCAGATGGATCACAGACAGAGGGACAAAGGCCCTGTGGAGTCTCTAATGGCGTTCGGCTGCAGCTCAACTGGCAGCGCGGGGCGGCTGAATTTATGTAGTAAATAACACCTTTGCTCTCTGTCGTCCACGTATTTATTCACACTGGGCTTCATTTGAAAATGTGAAAACGCCCGAGTGTCGGTCGTGACACTGATGCGTTACCTTGAGAAATACAAACCCTGTCATTTCACAAAAGATCAAAACATCGATGTGCCATACTGGATATCAGTAGTTCATTGGCTTATCCTTTGACCACAAGATTGGTGGTTGGATCCCAAGCTCCTACTCCCACCTTGAAGTGTCCTTGAGCCAGGCTCTGTGTCCTAAGTTGATCCCTTGGGTGCCTCACAGAAGCCCACTGCTGCCCAGACATCGATGCAAGTATTAAGTACTCAACAGTTTCCAATACATCACGCATCAACACTTTTAGTTCTAAAAGAAACACTCAGAACCAGCAGCATATACCTGAAATCTGTGTATCACTGTATGTTGGCGCGTTATAAGGTAGACTATGATTTGAGTCCTCTGGGCATCTGGCCAGGTTTCAATTCCTCCTTTCATTAAAATATGTGTTCATAAGAATTGGAGGCTCTATTCATTATTAAAGTTCTGACTACTTGGAAGAAGCCAAGTAATATGTTTGAAATGCTGACACCTGTTAAATGTCTTGAAGGGTTTCCGTGTGTGTTCAGCTGAATTGTGAGCTGGGAGGGCAGTTCGTCTCCTGGGCGGTGGACGTGTCGTCTGACAGACTCCTCGCGGTGCTGGATAAAGATATTAGCTGGGCGCTGTTGACACTGCATGCACGCTTGTAATGGCCTCATAAATTCTGCTGGTGTGAAAAGGAGAAAAGAGTGGGAAAGGCTTGGAAAGGGACCGTGGACTCATTGGCAGTCCACTCTCACCCTCTGCCTGCTCTAAACCTACCCAGCATGCACCCTACCTGCAGTTAACACATGGAGCAAACAGTCCAGCATTGTGTATATCTATGGAGATTTTATGGACATTTGACAATATTAATATTAATATTAAATAAAAGACTGCGTTTACAGGCGAAACATAACTTTCTGCCAAAGGTAAAGTGGTTTTGGTTGTTTGGTTTATGAAATTATGTGATATGAGATTAAGAGTATTTGACCTGATTTTAAGAGCTGGATTTAGTCCTTATTAGCGTAGTTACAAATGGGATGTCACCGGGATTATGAATGAGGCTATTATTTCTGTAAAAACACCCAGAATTTCTAGTTTCACCTTGCTTTTTGCATGTTATATTATTTGAATAAATAAGAATATTTTTTCCCCTAACTCTAAATGAGTGATTGTTGGGATTTATTGATGGGATTTACTTTGATCAGTTATGTTTAGTTCAGTTCCTTGATATCGGTTTGATGTTCAAACTATCGGCACATTCTTCTTTGCCTTCCTACCTTCTTACCTTCCTTCAACAGTGTGTTGTTCTGATTGTTCTTACAAGCTGTATATGTTTGTATAACACCTCCTGGTTTTATCTTGGTTTCAAGTAACACTGAGTACATCGTCATCAACTGATAAAACTATACTTTTATGTAAATGTATGTATTCGATTTGGGGAGTCTATGACACATGTGGAAGAATCCTGAATAATCAGTAAGAGTTTAAAATGTGCCTGTCAGATGTGGTCACTGAGGCAGGCTTGATGGTCGAGAGTCACTGTCAGTGACTTTGTCTAGATTAGGTGCTTTAAAAGGGAGGAGGGATGTATCTTGGCAGCACCGATGTCACTCACGCTCGCTCCGGTGTCACATGGCCAGTATTGATTGTTAGATCCAGGGGCTGTTAAGGCGCTCCTTGCATCTCAATGTGTCCTGCAGTAGAAGATTAATGTTGCCTCTTAAAAAAACGGACTCTATGCTGCCTGCATTCCTCTTCATTATTAATGAAACTTAAATGGCAGTTTGCCAAACCAAAGTAAACATCTGCTTTAAGATACATACAACACACATCAGCTCCAACACAAACAAGCACCAAACGAGATCGTAGGATTAATATTGATGTAAACAAAGGGAATCTAATAAATTGAATCAGTAAAGGAATAGTCTGACATTTTGACATTTTTGCTTGTTCAAGACGTAGACAAGAAGAACACTGTTGGGTTAAAATGACACTACAGCTAGCAAATAGTTAGCTTAGCTTAGCACAAAGACTGGAAACGGGGGGAAACAGCTAGCCTGGCTCTGTCTGAAGGTTAAAAAAAATTCACCTCTAAACATAATGTCTTGTTTGTTAAATCTGCCAGGAGCAGTTACCAGGCAACCAATAGAGACTCAAGGAAATGACTGCTGCCAATTTATAGTCTGGCTTGTGGGCACATGACCCCTGATATCACAACGTGACATTTTTTCGTACACATTAAACAAACAAGATCAAACATGTTCATTAATGAGGAAGTTTTAAAGGTGCTGGTTGGATTTTGTTACTTTCAGACACTTAGTTTCGGTCTTAATGCTAAGATAAGCTAACCAGCTGCAGAATGTAGCTTTATATTTAATCATAGCATACAGACATGAGAATGGTACAATATTAATCATCTATGTCTGTAATTGTTTACCAGGAAGTGATAAAGTGTGTGCAGAGACATATGTATTGTTCTAGATAGAAAACAAGTGACATCCTGATCTTGGCCTGAAGGATTTGTTGACATATTCCTCAAAAGGGAAATAAAACTTGGTTCATTGTTGTCATATAAAGTATTCAGTTGAATCTTTGTGGCAGGTTTGCTGGACAAAAATACGAATGTTGAAATGTTTAAGTTTTGAGTTGAATTCCCGTCCATCACCTGAAACCCATTTTGTCCGCTACATATACACACACACACGGCACTCACAGCAGAGGGTCAGCTCAGGTTAATCCAGTGTGGTTTTACGGTGATGTGTGATCTGTGCTCACATTCATATGGTCATTAGACTTATTGCTTCCCATGACAACAACCTGATGGATGTATGGTTCAGTTTCACTTAATAGCTTCTGCTTAAATCAGCATTGATTGATTTGCTGGAAGTCAAAGCTAATGAATAAAGCCAATCTCGGCAAGTGTTTTAATGAGCGTCGTGTGGTTGAATTCCTTTAGCACAGAAAATGTTAAAGCCAGGTATGAGCAGGTATGTGGACAATGTGTTAAAGATAATATGAAGTATTGCTAATCATCAATACCTTTGCTATATTAATATATTTTGAAGGCACCAGGTTTTAACAAGGAAGTAGAATGCTTGGAATAATAATAACAATAATAATAATAATAACAATAATAATAATTATTATAATATACAGATATTATTAGTTATACATCAAATGTCATCCTTTAAATAAAACATTTCCTTGTGAGTCACACAATGTAATATGACGGCAGCACTGAATTAGCGGAGCACTTTTTATTATTCATTTAAAGTTATAAAAGCTAGTATAATTAGTTCCTATCAAGGGAAATAGCTATCATTCTCACATTTATGTGAGGAATAAAAAACATTAAGACAAGAAAAAAAAAATCTACTATCACATAATAGAATAATAGATTTTAAAAATCATGTGAAATTAAACCTCTTTTGAAATTTCAAATGTCATAAACTTTTTTTTTTTTTTTTTTTTACAGCTTTTTGGGGTCAGAACTTATCCCATTGTGCACTCCTGAGAAAGTTCTCACAAAAGAACAAAAACAACCCTCCAGCTGTGTTTTCTTCCTTGTCATGATGTCGGGAAACTAAAATTAGACAGCCATGACAGAGTTTGTTCCTGCCTCCTATTGGTCCAAATACCTGACAGTTTACAGTAGTTAGTGTTGCCAAAGAAAACACAAGTCAACAATACTTTCCAAGGATACACAAATGTGCAGCTGTGTTTCTTCTGTTTACCTATGTATTATGTGAGTGTAGGAACTGGTGTGGACTTACAGTAGAAGCCACTTAGCTCCTTTCTTATTTCAGTTTGTCATTAAAACCAAAAGATGCGTTGAACTAGTTGTTGTTGTTTTTTTAAATGTGCAATGTGGATTTTTAAAAAAAGAAAGAAAAAGGCTGCAACTCATGGCTGTGGCTAGCAGAAGGCTAAACTATTAGCAACATTGTGCTCGTCTGGTGGGAGGGGCTTAGGATGGAGAGGGGAGAGCTGCAGGATGAGGACTTATTTGGACCTGCCTACCCTGGTGTACCACTTGAATTACAATATCCTGGAAGGTCATTATACAATGTCACAGCCTGGCACCAATGATGGAAAAAATAAATTGTCTACTCCAGCTTTAAGAACATTTTATTCACAGACCCGAATTCTTGCCATTTAAAAAAAAAGAAACAACAGCTTTCAAACCTGTAATGATGTCAAAACTTAGGACAATGAGGCCCAGGTTGAAAGTCACTGGAATTATCCTTTGAGTTTGGCGACTACGCCCTCCCTGCTCCAGTTTTGCTGAAAGACTTAAAAACAGTCACAGGAAGGAGTATATCAAGATGGAGTTCCTTTTTTAAGCCCCAGTCTTATTGTTTTTCCTCAGAGCAGGAGAGAGGAGGAGACGCACTTTTTCCCTCGCCTGACGCAGACAGAGATGCACCTCAGGGTTCAGACTGCACGTGGCTCCCAATACATACTGACATTGTTTATAGGTTACCGTATACATCCAATACATCAGGCTGCGTACGAGTCTGACCTGGATCTCCTACGTCCCGACCCTGAGAGAGATCCACGGAGATAAAGAACCATTTATTGATCTGGTGTTGAACTCCTAATCTTTAAATACACTCATTCGTTTTTGGCTTTGTAGTGCAGCCGGTTGAAAGAATCAGCAAACACTTACGACTTCTTGTTTTGAGAGAGCTGGAGATGATTTTTCTCACGGTTGAGAAATCATATTAAAAAATAGCAACGACAACGAGAGATTGATCTTCACAAGTGTTGTATATCTTATTCCTTTCTGTCATAGTGCTCCATTCTTCTTTTTCACCATGAACATGGCCACATATTTCATTTTGAAACAGTGTGTGTTAATGGTTAATATAGTCCCCCAAAAATGCACCATTTACTTCTTGAGTTAGCTAAAAGAAACTACAGTGTCCAGCTGTTTTGAGAAACTGGCGAGCCTTTTTTTTTAAATTGAAAGGTATATTTTGTGGTCTACTTTTAAAGATCCATGTCTTCAGTGAGAACAAATGTGCTTCGGGCTGAGAGCCACAGAGAGGGAAGTTGTAAAGTGCTGAGAAAGTCACGCATTGTTTGTTCTGGTCTTTGGGATTTCTTGCTTTAACCATTTTTATTGTGTGTGTGTGTGTGTGTGTGTGTGTGTGTGTGTAAACATGTTTTCATATCAGCACTGTGTGTCGGAGGATCTGTCTTTACTCTGTTGTGCTGCAGGCTGCAGAGCCCACCTTCCTCCCCTTCAATTACTCAACATGAAAATGCAATTATCACACAGACAAAAAGGTGTTCATTTTTCAATGAGACGAGCGCCCCGTTAGTGACCATACTGTTTTTAGTCTTAGGAGCAGCTCAGTGAAAGAGGCGTTCTGGTACCTAGCTGTTTAATGGGGAAGCGGCGGTGCGTTTATTTGGGTCTCAGGTTTTGCTACTACTCATGTAGGACAGACAGGGAGGATGAGCAGACAAAGTATTTACAATCCTATCAGTAGCTGTGGATTAATGTGCCTAGATTTCTTTATCATCCAGGCCTGTGGATTGACGTTTGACCTTAAAGTGTAATGCACAAAAATCCAAGAAGACACTGTTCATCATTGTGTCGCACAGACTCATCAGCACATAAAGCCTCTGCAGGGTGTCTGTGAAGACACACGCTGCTGGCTAGGATTAGAGTAATACACTGCATGTAATAACATTTATTCAGATTTTGGGCCTGGAAAGGGGTAAAGGTGTGAGGTTCGTGAAAATGGATTTGTGTGTTGGGTTTGGAGTCTAAACTGCCGGGACCTGACTCCTTTTTTCTCTTCCTACTGAACTGCCCCCCCCTCGGAGCCACTCCCCTATTTTTATGCTCCTGTTTGTTGCTCCTGAATCTGTGACACCCATGTACAGATATTGTTTGAGTGGAATACGTTTCCACCAGCTGACCACAATTCAAGAGTAAAAATAGCATCCGTTACTTCACCCCAGTGAGGTGCAGTGAATTC
The DNA here is from genome assembly GCA_029853015.1 of Chelidonichthys spinosus. Classification (NCBI taxonomy): domain Eukaryota; kingdom Metazoa; phylum Chordata; class Actinopteri; order Perciformes; family Triglidae; genus Chelidonichthys; species Chelidonichthys spinosus. The sequence continues at coordinate 17,900,505 of CM056822.1, forward strand.
ACCAAGGGGTTAAATGTGAGCGTGATGTCCATAAGCTGAAGGATGTGAAGTTGGGTTGTGCAGGAAACAGGGAGATCAGTTTCCTGTTATGTAGAAAAGAGCCTGTTGTACACTAATCAGACAGGGAAACAAGGCAGGTTTATCAATGAAGGAGGATTTAAGATGAACTATTTAATATAAACTATTTTGTTTATAGCCGTGATCAGCTGTCATTATTAAGAGTGTGTTGTTCTCACCTGATCGCACATAATTTGAACCTCAAAGTGTGGAAACTACGAGGGGAAGCTTTGATTTAATGGAAATTTTGCTTTTTTTATGGTTTTGATTTTGGTACCACTTTTCTAATAAGGCACCAATTAAAATGGTTTACAAGTTGGAACTAATTGCTTTGCTCATGGTTATTAAATAATTAACTCATTATTTATAGATCAGTTGTCAGGCCATGAAAATGGAGGTTGAAATCCCTTCACCTGGTGTTTTTTCTATTTGCTTATAGTGCAGAAATAAATGTTGGTAATTCATGAATAAATGTTACTGAACTTAGTAGGCTGCCTTATTTTTAATCCATTACGTCTAGGTATAAACCTGACAACCCCAAAGTTAATCGTATTAAAGGCTTAACTGTAATATGTAAAGCATTAGGCTGTAAACTGTTATCAAGTAATTACTAAGAACGTATAAACCATTTTTAAAAAGTGTCTTATTAGAAAGTTGCATTATTTCTGCTATTTTTAATCAAAGGTTATTTCCAGGTGTATTCTGATGAAGCAAAGTTATTATCAAAGGTTTTATTATAGATTTGGGGGAAAGTCTGACATATCTGGACCTGCTGCTGCTGGTCTAGCAGGGATCCTGCTCTTGCCTGAGAGGATCGCCTTCTTTTCTTTTCTTTTTTTTTTCTCCATTTGGTTTCCAGTCGCGTCCTGTGCGCCGTAGGACGCACAAGCGATCAGCTGAGCAGCGTTTTCCCTCTCGGAGGAGGATCACACAGAGCTGCTCAGTCACACTCGCTCCCGCCGTGTCGGACCGGTTCAGTTTGGCTCCGTTTCCACACGTTATTTACCGTGTCTGGTTCCGAAGCTGGTTTCGCGGGCGACATGTGGGAGAGGGTCCCTCCGCCAAAATGAACACAGGTGAGATTTATTCGATGTCCATATTGAGTGTATTTTGTAGTAGAATATTTTATTTTATCTGACTTTTTTTCAACATGAATAGGCTAGATGGTGTTTCCAGCGGTAGCAACAGGATGTGGAGCAAAGTGTGTTTAACGCAGTGTTTCTTGATGCAGTTACTGAAGAGAAATTATAACGTTATACTTTTCTGATACAATAAAGTGCTTTCAGTGGGATTGAGAAGGTTGTAAAAACATTGTCGTCCACAGATCTAATTGGGGATAGATACTCACACTTTATGCTAAATCTTGAGTGCATTCTTTTTTGTGCTGACCCTTATTTTCCTTATTAGTTAATTCAGATCCTTCTCTCAAATTGATCATATGTTGTGATCACATGGGTTCCAATATATATGGATTTCATTGTTGCTGCATATCAAGTCTTTTTTTTCTCACAGGAGTCTCTTTCTCACTGAGAGGGGTTTCTCTGCTTCAATCACAGGAAGTGAGCCAGGGAAACCCCTGAGATTTTTTTTTTGTATTCTTAAAGGATGTAAAAGCAAATGTTAACCTTTTAAGTCGCCTATTATGTCCTTTTGTGTCTAACGTTGGACTTTGGGTCTTTCTGGAAGGTTTTATAGGAAAGCTTCTACCTGACTTACATTTGATAGATGGCCTGATTAGAAAATTGTCAAACTGTGACCTGGTGACGATAAATATGTGACAATATATGATGTGTCAAGTTAAAAAATGTATCAGTTTTAGGTCAAAGGGACACAATATGACCTGTAAGCTATTTTAAAGTGTGTAATCTTACAGTTTCCTTTTCCTGTTGTTCTTTCAGACTGCACCAAGCCTTCTGTGGCTCCAAAGCCAAGATTTGTTTGTCACGCCAGCCTGAAGCTTCCCTCCCCTCTCATGTCTGCAGCCAGGGGTCCCAAACCTTCTATAGCCCCCAAACCTAAAGTCACACCAGAGCTTAATGGCTACCAGGGAGGATGCATCCACGGCAGCTCGCTAAATTCAAACGGCCAGGTTGATGAAGAGCGTGACACGGAGACCGGTCTGAACAAAGTGGCTGCAGGCAGGTTGGAAAGAGATGTTGAGGGGGCGGAGGATGGAGATGCAAAAGAGGAAGATGACATGATTCAGAACATGGACGAGGACTGGAGGTTAACTGACAATACTCAAACAGAGGAGGCGGATTCCCTGGAAATTCTTTGGGTCAGTGACGGCGGGCTCACGGCGGACTCCGAGGACATGGTGGAGACGGTTGACACAGACGTGATGGAGGACATGGACGCCGACGGGTGCGATGCGGGTGAGGCGCTGGCCGACACAGATGGCATCTCAGTAGGAGACGTTTCTGTTAATAGCGTTGACGTGGAGGCAGGCGGCTGTTCTGCTGAGAATCCAAACATGAGACGGAGGCAGGAAAATGTCCAGATCAAGGAGGATGAAGCAGGCGACTGTACAGCAGATGATTTAACGGAATCCCTCACGGATGAACCTGGTCTCCTCAGCAATGAAAACATTGGGGACGCTAATACACAACCTGTTTTTCTAACCGATGGAGAGGACAAACAAGAGGAATCCCCTCCTGATTGCAGCATTACTTGTAATATCCTGAAGTTTAAAGGTGGCCATAAAATGAAGGAAAAGGGCGAAAACCTCCAGAACGTTAATTTTTATGACTTGATCCCTGAAGACCGGGTCTGTGATACGTTTCTTAGGCATGTCGCTGTAGAGGATGAACCAGCTCGAGAGCCTTATTACGTGTCCTCAGAGGACATTGTTAACAAAGACATGATGCCGAGGAATAACAAAGCTCATGGACTGCCACAGAGTCCACTTTTGCTCGTAAACAGCAGCGGAGTATCTGCTGGGAACTATGAGGAAAAAGCAGAAAATGGACAAACCGAGTTTGGGTCTTCTGAGAATTGCGTGGAGCTTGGCAACAGTCTTGATTACAGCAGCTACGATAGGGATGAAAATAAGGTGAGAACATATCAGAAAAGGACTCAGGAATCCAAAGCTAAGACATTGGAGGCCTTGCTTGATCACGTCGACTGCCAGCCGAGGCTCAGGCTGGTTTCCATCTCAGTGCCGACGGACACCGACACCTCGCCCACATCTTCCTTCTCGGAAAGCCAGCTGCTTTCTCCGAGCGACTCGGACGTCTTCGATGAAGACCTGGACGGTCACATAGTGCCGTTCCTGGACGACACCACTGACACAGAGCAGGACATCAGCGATGAGCACGTCTATGAGGACCCAGGCCAAAGCTCGGAGGGTGAAAATGTTTATTTTTTTCATAAGAAGACGTCAGGGGCACGCTCCTGCTCACTGTCCCAACGCAGTCATAGCAATGGCGTGGCTGAGATGGGAGCCCAGTTTGCTCCGAGGCCCTACATGAGTCGATTTGGTCAACCTGCCCTGAGCAGCAGCCCTGTGATCAACTCGACGCGGCACAAGAGCTACAGCAAACCCCAATATTTGTCCCTGTATCCCCGCTCCATCTCCATGGAGGGACAGGAGATGCCTCTGGGTGGCTACGGCTACAGGGATGGATCCCCGAGACAAGGAGGTGCCATTTGTTCATCCGGAAGCTTCTCCCGGTGCTCACCGTTGTCATCTAGTGGCCTGTCCACTCCGACGTCTGTAGCGGGCATCCCTCCTCCTTTCGAGCTGGCCTACATCACCAAGAGGCCCATCACAAAGAGTTCCCCCTCGCTTCTCATCGAAGGAGACTCGTCTGACAAAAACAGGAAAAAGAAATCCTCTATTAAGCGCTTCCTGTTGCTAAAATTAAGGCGGAAAACAGAGAGCAAGCCTGTGGTGGATGTCAACCCGTCGTTATTTAAGTCCTCGGCAGAGTCCGACCACCACAGGCATGGCAGACTGCTGGATCGAGATAGATGCAGCATCAGTAGCTCTCCGCAGCTCAACTCACGATCTGCTAGTAAACCTCACGTTTCCTCCGAGCCAGCCTCCACCTTCCTGCTCTACAACGAAAGCAGGAGGAAAGGGAGCTGCGTGGCCTTCCTCAATCGCAGCGTGGTCCGCGTGGAGTCTTTTGAGGATCGCTCCCGGGTGCCTTACATACCTCTTCCCCTGACCAAGCCTCGTTCCATCTCCTTCCCTAACGTAGATACCTCAGACTACGAGAATGTTCCCGCCATCAGCTCGGATTACGAGAACCTTCAGGTCCCACAGCGGAGGCCCGTCCGACAGGCTTCGCCGTTTACAGACTTCTTTGACCGGCCCAGTCGGGTGCTGTCCTCCGCCAATGACACCGATGGCTACGTGGACATGAGCAGCCTCCCTGGGTTCAAGAGTAAAGCCCATTCACCTGAGCAGGAACCAGAAAGGTACGCAAACTCAGCGAGAGTCTTGAAATTTTGATGTGACCTTGATGGCGATGTAGAGAAAGTCTAGGTATCACCATTGGGATTCATGTTCTGTGCCACATGAACATTTATGGCAAGTTGTTGAGATATTTCAGCTCTATGGACATCTCCATCCGTAGAGCTATGCCAGTAGTGAGGCTAAAACCTCTGCCAGTGTGTCCATGTCGACTGATGCAGCTCGACATAATATTATTTTCCTTTTTTTTCAGCGAGCACAAGTATTTTTTATTACTGCTCGGCCACTGTGTGGGTTTAACAACGCCCCTGGGGAGGAGGATTTATAACTATTTATTATGCTGAGCCCCCTGAGGCTGCGATCAGCAGACGTGGAAGTGGTGATCAGCGGATCAGGGAGGACGGTGCAGACGCTTCCCTCACGCTATGTAGTGATGTGTCTGTGTGCTGTCGGGGCATGTTGGGTGGTTGAGAAGGAAGCGCTGGAGGTGGTGTTGGAGGTGGGGGCGGTCTCTTCAGATCTACGTGAAAACAGGCTGCTTTCATTCATAATAGTTCTTTTAGGTGTAAAAACAAGCCCTTGTGTTGATGCTGGAGGTAGAGCATCTTGCCTCCCTGCTGTGGCGTTATTTGTCGGTATGATCCGCAACACTGTGGATGACATTAACTCACCCCCCCACCCCAGCATTCCTGTTGGCTGTGCCCATATCATAAAGGCCGATCAGGATGATTAATAGTCAGAGCATTTTGGAGTAACTGCTCTTCTATCCAGTCAGGAACAACAAGCTGAGATAAAATCTCAATGTTCTGTAGTCAGCAGTGGTTCAGTGCGGTGCTTCCCTCTCATCACGTTTACCATTGTGGTTGTAGAGACTGTACAACAACGGCTCTAACATTATAACACTAAAACAACATAATAGGCCAGAGATTTGGTTTGATATAAAACTGTATTTCCTTAAGTAACCAAACAACATTTTCATTTTCAAGATTTAAAAGTGGTTTAACATGGGTTTTTTATTTTTAATTTGTACACATTCCTTTTTCATGAATTATCTATTTCATGATTAATATAGTATGTGCCTTTTTGTAAAATGATACTTAAGTGCTGCCAGACAGTGTAATATACAAGTATATCTTCTTTTGAATGAACAGGGACTTATCAAACTCACTGGGTTCACAGTGAGCATAATAGTATGACTGAAGGTGTGCTTTTAAAGCATTAACTTAGATATGAGATTCAGATTAGTGTGTTGTTGACTGTGTGCAGATCTGAAACAATAAGCAATTAACTGATTAGTTCATTGACCAAAAGAAATGTGATTAAAGTGATTAATTATTGTTATGTGCAAGCATTCATTGTTCATCTTCATAATTGTGAAGATTGTTTGCTTTTCTGAGTTTTGTATTATATTAGAACATTTTAGTGTTGAAGGAAGGTAAGACTTCAAAGTCTTGTAAAATATTGGTTGTTCACACAACAAACACCACGACAAAAGAGACATGCCTCTGTGTAAGAACCTGAGCGCTCTATGCTGATGTTAAACAAAGACCTACCATATTGCGTGGACCTGCAGTGAAAAACTGCACGTGTAACTACAGTAATATCTGGGTGGACAGCAGAGTCCGTGGTTGGGGGCAGAAAGTTTTGCATTAGCCTGAAGGAGCAGATCATAGTTGGGCTCACCGATGTACCTGAGGAAAAATGATTTTTTTTATGTCCTCCTGTTATTTATCTTAGTTTTCGCTTGAGCCTTCATGCAACGTAGCAGGACTGTGAGAAGTGACGGAGGGTTTTCTGAGGGGCTCATATAAAAGCCTATTATAGAACCCACACATGTAGTTTGAGGTTCAACCCCCCCGGTAATGGACCGTGCAGCTCTAATGTGCGTGATGCAGAGATCTGAACTGCTCACATATGTTGTTCATACCTAACTAATTTGCTTCTCAGTGGGGTTAACTTCACCGGTGCTTCCAGTGAAACATGGCAGGAACACTGGCTTCATATAAAGGATGACTGCATCATCACTACTGTAACTTAAGGATGTCTTTTTATTTGCATAGCTTACAATCCCCACTGAGTCGCATCCATTAGCATATTCACGTGGGTTCCCTGCAGAAGAGAAGCGAGTAGCATAAAATACCGACATGTGTCCCTGCTTGGGTACAGTTGTCACTGCAGGCCTTTCAGGATAAGTTTATTGGTTTCTCAGCAATGTTTCATCCATTCACACTGTCTCCTTTCGCTGAATATGTTTATTATAGTGATATTTCAATGTTGACAACCATAAAGGACCATAAAGGTGGCTTGGATGGTTAAATGAAATTCATCTGATTTATTCTTGTGAATTAAGGTTTTGGGAACAGAACAGAGATCATATTATAAGACCACTGAGCCATATAGTCTGCCGGCGGTCCCCAGCCTTGGGACCAGCACCTCACCAAGGGCTAACAAGATGATTAAAGGAAAAAGAAGGAACATTCATTCCCCTTATTCGGATGTTTCTATTGTCTTGAGAAAAAGGAGATATTACCAGACATAAAATGTTAATCCTTGAGCTTTGGAGGTGCCGCTGAACCGATTTTGTGACCTTAGGACAGAGCCGGCCTTCCCCCTGTTTCCAGTCTTTGTGCTAAGCTAAGCAAGTCAATCTTCTCATCTAAAAAACAAAGTATTTTCCCAAAGTGTCAAACTATTCCTGTAGAATCAAATGTAAAAGGAAAATATCACACCGCGGTCGATTCGCTCTCATTAGGGTAGTACAAGTAGACAATCCAAAATCCCTTTTAGGGGGTCACAAGCTGAAACAGTTTGGAACCATTGGACTGGACCTGTATTGTAATTCAGGATGTAAAGAAATGCTTTCATTTGAAGCTTATGACACCAGTTTGACTTCGTTTGTCAGGAGTCAGTGTTGAATTATGATGCATTTAGACTTCTATGCCGGACTCTAGGATTTCAGGGTCTTTCAGTTAGGCTGATTTTGGTTTCTGTACTCCTTCTTTCTTGCCAGTGCCTATACAGAAGCCTACAAGGTGTGTTCGGTGGCTGTCGCTTCACAGATCGTCTCAGTGGGTGATGTCGGGGGAGAGGCGGCGGGTGAGGAAGACCAAGGACGCACCTCTGAGGAAGAAGAGGGAGGTGCAGACAGCATTTATGACAGACAGGTAAGCTCTGAGTGTGTTGAGTTTGTGACCAGGTGGAAATACGTGTTTATTAGAATTATCCCTGTTGTGACATTTTATGGAGTTTTAAAATGAATGTAATTTTAACATGAGTTGATTAATAATATGTCTTTCAGTTTACTATTCAAAGGACTGTTAGCCACAATCCTTTCAAGTGATTTATTTTTGTTTTGTGTCCCTTTTTCCAAATAGTAGGTAGAAGTAAGAACATATTTAAGGAAAACCCAGAACAAAATTAAGTTTACTGTTCTTCACCTTGGGCAATTGCAAAATTGCTCACACAAGCCAGGGATTTAATGTGGGTTAATGGAGGTTAATGGGCGACTACATGGCTGTCCTCATTATTTAGAATTTGATTGCCGCTTGGAGACGATGTGGAAAGTGGAGCCAGTTGAACTGGTGCCAAAATACCTACTACAAGTACTAGTATGATTGTTTTTGCAGTCTGATGGCCGATCCAGAGCCTTTTACATCGCCAAAGAGCTGGTGGATACAGAGAGATTGTAAGTTACACGGAAACTAATTTCAAACAAAATCTTTGCTTATCGGCTGAAACTCAGGTTCCCATCGCTTCCCTTTTTGATGTTTTTGTTTATTTGTCTGTCCACAGACATGTGAAAGCCCTCAAGCTCCTTCAGGAAGTGAGTGATCCATTAAATGTATTTTTATAAATGTATTAATGAAATGTGTATTTGGATATTCTCTGAGAGGGAATTAAAGGAGTTTCTACACGAGGCTCTGTGTGGATTCACTTTTATTAAATGCTATTTATGTTGCGTTCTTTATTAGATTCACTGAGCACAAATGCTCATTTCCAGGAACATTTACTCAACCGTCATTCACCTTCACAGATAAAAGCTACCACTAACACAGTTGGATCCATTTGTGCCTTGCTCATGGGTGCGTCGGCAGTGATATTGAGGGAATAACTGTTGCTCTTTCTGAGCTGGATGAGGGATAAACTAGTGACCTAGAACAACCACTGCTCCGATATTTGTTGTCAATGATGAAATATCTTGATACAATAGCTCATGTATTTCCTGCTGTCAAACGTGAGAGGGATTATGAATTGACCTGTGTGCCAGGACTTTCGTGAAGCAGTGGGAGCAGCAGTCGGGGACGAGGGGGAACCTGTGTTAGACGACGAGAGGCTACGAGAGATTCTCAACGAGCTGCCAGACGTTTACACCCTGCACCGGAGAATCCTCACCGAGCTGGAGAATCGAATCCGACACTGGTGAGACGTGCAGACGCACAAACACATAAGCGTCACTAGTAGTATCATCTCCTTATAAAGTATCATCTCCTTCCAGACTCACATCTCTGTTTCTCTGTCATCTAGGGAGGAGAGCCAGAGGATTGCAGACATCTACCTGTCAAGAAAAGCCGAGTTCTTGGTTTTCACCACTTATATCGGCCACTATGATCGAAGTATGAACCTGCTGGAAGACAGCTGCCGAACTTCACCCACCTTTGCCGCCATCGTCCACCAGTTTGAGGTCAGACCTACGGTGCTCTTACTCAAAACACAAAACACGTGATGCATAATCATAATCAGCAGATAATCCATGAAAATCAACATTAAAACTATATCTCCTCAACGTCATACACACCTACCACAATATTAATAGATATCTCATCTTTACCATCTATTCTGGCAAACAAATACAATGAGAAAACACAGTTACATTTAGTGTATTTATTTTCTTCCTCGCCTGTTCTCCTCCTCTTCCACTGTGTTGACACTAATTCATAGCCGCTTAAAAAATGCATTTCAGCGTGCATAAAAAAAATGTATTTTTATTGCCGCTGCTTAAATGTGCAAACAGGAAAAACAGGCCTACTGGGAGCATTTAGAAAAACTGAACTATTTCAATAGAAAACACTTGATGAAGTGGTGACAAATTACAGAGGTTTTGATTGGAAATAACCATGAATCTCATTTATTGATAGTTATCAAGAGGCTTACTTATCGCTGCACATGATCTCTTATCAGCAGAGTTCAGTGGGTGCGTTTGTGTGCATTGACAAAGATGAAGTGCAGGTTTTTGTGGTAGAAGGACGGCGATGGCCGAGCGTACGGCACTGTGTGTGTTAGAAGAGAGCCCGTGACTAGAAGCAAAAGATGAAACCCATTTGAAAGGTTCAAGCAAGAGGCAGAAACCTAAGTGAATAAAAGTGCTGATTGAATTTAAAGCAACAAGTACACAGTGGTCTTGGCTGCTGGAAGAAACCGTCATGACACCCAAAGAAAAAATAGACCACATGTTTCCATGTTGAGAACTAATATGTTAGTAATGAGAACTCGCAACAACAATTAACCACCGAACGTCTCTTTTCAGAAAGGGGATCTTAACATTCATGCAGGTTGTTTTTCCCAACATTTCCAAGCAATGCACTTTAGTGAAACGTTATAAATAGCCTCAATTAAATGAACCCACACAAGATACCAAGAAAAAACAGTCAGCCAGAGAAGCTTTTATGTTTATTATACGTTTAAATGATGAACATATTGAAAACAGAATGTATATTTGAAGGTATGCTTGACAGTCCAACAGGGAGATTGTAACATATGTTCATTTTCCACTCTTTGATTTACAATCAAATACACCCAGCCATGGACAAATACATTATATTTTCCCTCCATTTTATAGACCACCGAGTCACCAGGAGCTACCATGTTTAAAAGTCCTGAGATTCTCCAGAGCACTTTGTGTATTGATGTCCATGCAGGAGGCTCTCATCTCTGTTTGCCTTCCATAATTAGCAGTTTAATTGATTATGAGTTTATATCATATAGGACTCTAGTGACAGAATGCTTTATCAATAATCTGATTTCTATATGCTGCTCAGAGGCAAAAAAACGCTCTAGGTTTGTGTGTGTGTGTGAAAAGGAGAGGGGGGGGGGGGGCTATTAACAAGGAAACAATTGAAAAAGATGGTGTTGGCCATGGAGGATTGCTGTCTTTTCATTTGCACATATAAACAAACGTCCTGCAAGGCGCTGTGCTGACCAGCAATCTTTGATATTGGCCTTGTTCACACATATTTATATGATGGATGGTTCTGCTTAAAGCTCCAGTGTTGTTGTAAAATTTGCTTCTAAGGGAAACTTTTATTTTCTTTACTTAAACTTTTCTTTTACACACTCAGTGAGTTAAGTTCATGTGGATTTCCACAGTAAACCCCGCCCCTAATGTGAAGCGGAGATACAGTGAAAATGTTGAATTTGTACTTGTTTTCATTTCTCTCAGCAGCAGAGTCCAGCTGGGGAAAAGGTGTCTCTGAAACATCAGCTACTGCAGGTCATTGTGCGCGTGGCTCAGTACCGGATGCTCCTCACTGGTAAGTCCCATGTATAGGGCAGTTCAGTCCGATCCCATTCTATTTTTTTGGCCCCGAATCACAAATTAACAATCTGTAGAGCATAAATCATCCCCTGCCCCGGGACCCTCCATGAGGAAAAACTCCCTTAAAAGTGAGAGGGAAGGGGCGTCCGGCGGCGTAGTGGCTAGGGCAGCCGCCCCTTGTACAGAGGCTTAACGTCCTCGGTGGTCCAGGGTCCGACTCGGGACGTATTTCCTGCATGTCATCTTTCTCTCTCTCCCCGTTTCCACACTGTCTGAAAAAGTAATAAAAAGGCTTGAACGGCACTCTAGCCAAAAAAAAAAAAAAGTTTGAGGGAAAAAGGAGTGCCATAAATGTTGTGCGTACAGAATAACCAACGATAAGTCAATAGTCAATCCATATGACAGGAATGATACATGTAACGAGAGCAGTAATAATAGTAGAAAATGATTCCTATGAATGATGACAATCAGGAGTGGATTTATAATGATAATAATAATAAAGCAACGCTAGCAGCATAGTAGTAACAGAAATCTGAGTCATAATTAAAACATACATTTCACTCGTAGTGGTTGTATTCTCGGCTCTCATACTCTCTCACTCGTCTTACAGATTACCTGAACAACCTCTCCCCCGATTCCAAGGAGTACAAAGACACCCAAGGTACCGTGAACCGCCAGCAGACCCAGTGTGGACAGAGGAGAGCCTTACTGGCCCACCATTGTGACTCTGCTTGCACAGGGAATGTGCTTGCTCTCATTTGGCATGGAAAGACAGCATTGAGAGAGCCAATTTAGATTTCTGTTTGTTTGTGGTGGAAACTCACTAGGTAGTCATTTGGGCTCTCTTTTGTGTGAAGACTGTAATGCGTATTTCATGAGAAGGCCAGTTGCTTCAACGCTATCTCTTATGTCCGATAAGGGAGCCACCCAAGTCCAGACACGCCCGGGCTATCATTTCAGGTTTTATGTCTGGTGATTTTCCACGTAGAGAAGAGGAACAATCTAACATCTAATCATGACTTTTCATCGTTCACGTCTTTCCACATAGTGTCTTTCCTAATTCTCTCTCTGGGTTTTTTCTTCTACAGCTGCCGTGGCTGTCGTGTCTGACATCGCAGATCAAGCCAATGACAGCTTAAAGCATGGGGTAAGTGGAGTGAACATTTATTTGCACTCCGGATTATCTTATTTTCAAGTTAAACCTGTGTCAGTACTGACCTTAAAACACATGTATACAGACCTTTCTCCTATTTCTAATAATATTAAAATAAATCTGAGTTAACGTTGCCAACCTGGGCTGATGGGGGACAACAACTTACTGAAGCTGGTCCAGTATTGAGGGACAACAATGCAACTGGCAGCTGCGAAACGAGCTGCAAGGGAAATTGCTCAGCGTCAGTGTAATGTTACGTCCACTAAAAGTCCTTTGTTTTGGCCACTGGTCTACACTCGCATTGTTTTCCAAGTCACATCTTATAAGAACAGTCAGAGCCTGTTGGTGGCAGAAAGAAGAAGCTTTAGTGGACAGGAATGACGGCGCCAGCTTGCCCCATGAGATTACATTGCAGGTGTGATCAATACTGGACCAATTTCAGAAATTGTTCTCCGCATTACTCAGTCATACACAAAAACTTCGGAAAAAAGGATTGAGAAATTGACTCTTTAAGGTTGAATCTGCTTTCAGGAGACCAAAAAATGGCACAACAATGGAGAGACATTTCTAAAAAACAAGTCTTTCATTTTTCATCTGTCGACTGAGGTGTAGAGCAGCAACTCTTTCTATCTCAACAACTATTGGATTGATTGCCATGAAATGTGATGCAGACATTTCCAGAGGATGACTGATAACCTGACTTTTCCTTTAGCTTTAGCTCTATCTACTTGATGGATTGGTGCCCAATTGTGTTCGGACATTGGTGGTTCAGGATCCCCTGACATTTCCTCTAGCATCTCCATAGAGATCCCATTTGTGGTTTTGAGTGAAACTATTGGATTACCATAATTTGTCCAATATTTGAATTTATGACCAATAATGTATTACATTAAAAACATTTTTCCCATCAGCTCAGCTCTACTTTGCAGTGCTTCAGACTCAGAGAGGCTCTTTCTTCATGGCTACAGTCGTTCTATAAGAGAAGCAAACCAAATGATGACATTTTAAAATAATGTGCCTCTTTCTCCTGTCTGATCCAGGCGATGACTACAGTGTGTAGCTATGTATAAAACAAAGGGAGTTGTGAAAATAGCAAAGCAGAACAAAAACAGTTTGGTGTTTCACTGGAAAATGATGTTTTTTTCTTATTTGATTGTCTCATTTTCTCTCCTTATCTCTTTGTTCTTTTCTCTCTTGATGTCTCAGGAGAACTTGTTGCGTCTGGTCAACATAGAGTACAGCGTTCGTGGCCAGCGGGACCTGCTGCAGCCTGGCAGGGTATGACTCCGATAACAGCATTGTTCCTTTGCCAGCCCACCCCGTCTGCCCTGCACCACCCTGTTCTGCCCTTTATACAATCATCCAGTTGGGAATCCCCAGACGGCCTGGTTTTAAAACAACATTCATTATCGCAGATGCCCTCTGAGTGTCATGAACAGATGACTTGAGACGTGTGTGTGTGTATGCTGTTTGAATCAGGTCTTCGTGAAGGAGGGCACCCTGATGAAGGTCAGCAGGAAGAATCGACAGCCCCGCCATCTGTTTTTGGTAAATGCTGCTTCATGATTGTCATTTTCAAGTCAACAGACACATGTGCCATTAGTTAGACTATGTTTAGTTTTATGATCTATATTTGCTTCATCATATACAGTAACCGCAGTATGTCCTAAGATGTGCCTGTGTAAAATGTAGAGTCATGCGTTTTCTTTCCGCCGTGTTTCTATGTCGAGACTGAGCTATTAAGAGCAGAGTTTCCTGGCAGGATGTTTCTGAATGCTGACTTCCTGAGGCCGTTCTTTACTGACAGGACAGGGAAGGTCAACGGCGACTCCTTATCCGTGTGCACCTGTGAACTTTAATTCTGTCAGTGGATTTAAGTTCGGTCTTCAGCATCTCTAACATAGACAGTGAGAGAGGGGAGAAGATTGTAACCGATAAAGTTAATGCAATTTAGGTCATTTCTAGGTCATTTTTCCTACACATGTCACATCCAAGTCACCACAATGTCATTTATATCACGAGAGGTAGAAGACGCACCATTCAGTTAGTGAAAACAGTGACATCGAGATAGCCCTGACATTTTTATGATAAAGAGAGATCGTAAAGTTAAATGCCTTCACAGATTATAAATAGTGTCATCATTGCATTGCTTTGCCCTCCTGTGGCGTTTTTGACATTCGTATGCCTCCACATGAAAATGAACAAAGCTTGTAAATGGTGGAATCTTGCTAATCATCGCTGTGTAACTTTAATCCCCTCATCATGTGTTACCAGCTGTTATTAATGTCTGAGGCAGTGTCGTAAACAAAGTTGCAGGAGCAGCCAGTCTCATAAATACAATTCAAACACACGCTGGAAAATCATACAGAGGTTAATGATCCAGTATGATATCAAATTACTTTTGTCGACTGTTTACAGTGGAATCTTATTGCTCGTAAAGATTCATGGTAGGGGTTTTAAATGTAGCGATTTCCCCCCTACATGGAGAAACTTCCCCCCCTTCGGTGTATGACTGTTAAAACAGTGTCACGTACATTAATCTGCAATCTGAAGCTCAAACATCCAAGTAAAGAACAATCAGCACATTTTAATAAAGAGGGGGCTTTAAAGTTTGAGATCTAAGTTAATCATGAGAGATCTGTACTGTGTGAAACGGATTAAGTTTTGTAGTATAGTGCCACCTACTGGACAGTTGCTGCACATACATGAATGATGACGTCTGTGCAGCTGACATTTTTTGACGATTTTACTTTTTTTTTTCTTTTATAATGTCCTCTGATCTGCATTTACTTGTCTGTCCTGCGAATGTTTTTTGAATTATGAGCTTTTTTCTCTGTCTGTTGTCAGATGAATGATGTGCTGCTGTACACCTACCCTCAGCAGGATGGGAAGTACAGGCTGAAGAATACTCTGCCACTCACTGGCTTGAAGGTCAGTCTTTCTGAGTGTTTGATGTCACCTGGGATTGCCAGCTAGCCTAATAATAATAATAATAATAATACATTTAATTTGTATAGCGCTTTTCGGAACACAAAGATGCTTTACAGAAAAAACTCTGCGGGTCTCAGAGGGTTAACTGAAAATATGAGAAATATGAGCTGTTCCTGGTTTGTGATTTACGATCTTACCGATTTTCCAGGTCAGTAAACCCATCATCGAAAATGTCCAAAATGCACTGAGGATAGAAGGAGCAGACATCTCCATCACTTTGTCTGCAAGGTGGGTCCCACTGTACCGTTTCCTGTTTGAATAATAGCTGACATCTAATGATGTTAGCAAAAGTACTGTTTATTTAATATTGTATTATATATTATATTTGTATTGTATTATATATTGTATTTGTTTTAGTTCCTTCATTGAAAGAGAGGACTGGTTTTACACTCTGAGCCGCACTGTGACTGAAAATGCCAGAGGATCTGTAGCATTCACTAGCTGCTCAGGAGAGGTGAGCAAACTAACCAGAGTGAGATTCCTGTTCTGAGTCATCGTCGTCAATCTCTGCAGCGTTTCAGTACGTTTTCTGTTCCTGTGTGTTTGTTCCAGACCAGAGAGCGTCTGAGGTTGACTCTCGGAGAGAAAGCCCCCACACTTGTTCCGGTCTCACAAGTCATGATGTGCATGAACTGCACCTCGGATTTCAGCCTCACTCTGCGTAGACACCACTGCCATGGCTGTGGAAGAGTGAGTCACACAAATACAACACAGTGGGCTCTTATACTTTAAAATCTGTTAGGCGATGCAACAACTTGTGTCTTTGAGCAGAGCGTGGAATGTGCTGAATGTGGCTCTGCTTTTTAGTGTGTCTGTGGTTCATTTCATGTTGTGTTTTTACACAGATTGTTTGTCGGAGCTGCTCCAGGAACAGATATCCACTGAAATACATGAAAGACCGCATGGCCAAAGTGTGTGATCACTGTTACAACGAGCTAAAGAAGAGAGGTGGGGAAACACCGCAGATTACATTTTTATGATTCTTTGGTCATTTTGATTGCCAGTCTGGTGCACAATTTTAAGATTGCTATTCTCCTGCACCTTTTACAATGGACTGAAAAATCAGAGAGAGGAGGCCTATTCTGGGGAAATCATTTTATTTTACAGGAAATCAATTAATAAAAGAAAGGAAGTAGTACAAGAAAGTTCAAGCCAGGAGGTAATGAGGTACTGTTACTAAGTAACAGTACCTCATTACTGAGTTTGCTGCACAGAAAAGCATAAAACTGAAGCTGAGGTTAATATATGAAGTCACCACATTGGTTCCAGTCGTTCCTCAGATATTGATAAGGTCCCTGCCATGTTACTTAGTGTGTCAGCGTAGGTGTTCTCGTCCAGTCCTTGTCCTCTGCTGTGGTTCAAATGCATTTGGACATATTCACGCAGGGGGAGACGTGTCTGCGCTGTCAGGTCACAGCAGTCCTCGTCCAAACCGCTCCAGCCGTCCTCTCTCTGCCGTGTTCCAAAACATTCACCCCCCCAACATCTGGAGACATCGGAAAGGCACCGTCACCTTCAACCAGGTACGCCGGCGACATGAGAGGACGCGTTCACTGAACAGTTGATGATGCGGGGGACAGTTAGGGTTTTGTTAGTAACATGGTTTTATTTTGTGCAGGTGACAGTGTCAGAGGAAGGCTCCATTAGTGGCACTCTACAGCGCAGCAAGAAGAGCAAGAGGAATTGGAAGAGACTGTGGTTCCTCCTCAGAGACAAGGTGCTTTACACCTACCGAGTCCAAGAGGTGAGGGGAAACATGTACTCCCCTTTAACCTGAACAGCACATATTCATACCCAAACAGACTTTACACAGTGATGTCTATTGCCATCGTAGCTAAGAGTGCTGAAATGCCCACAGTTCCATCATTGTATCTTATAATCTACTTCTGATGATTTTCCCCGTCTGCAGGAGAAAGTAGCGTCCGAGACTTTACCTCTGCTGGGTTTCACAGTGAAGCTACATGACAGGCCGGGTATAGAGGAGGAGGAGGCCAACATCTTCCAGCTTTACCACAAAAACACGTTGTTTTACTCCTTTAAAGCCGAGGACAACCACACAGCCCAGAGGTGAGAAGCCCGCCTCCTTGATGGATGCTTTCAATATATTCTAGAGATTGACTGATATTATTCTGGTGACTCACAGGCTTCTTACTGATAAGCTATCTGGGAAAAGAAAAGAAAAACAATCATGTGTCTAACTTTAACATGACTCAGTGGGTCCCAAAAGGTTTAGCTGGCCCAAGATTAGATGGTTTTCCTTGACCCAAAGATGACCTTGAAATCCCCAACTTGACTAAACTGGAAACACTAAATTTGGAGTTCCAGTGTTTTCTCTGAACAGCAGCAAATGTGTTGTGTCTACAGAAACCGTAGCATATTAGCTCCGTTGATAATGTAGGTACATGACAGGCACATAATTGGTAGTGTCACTCCAGTTCATGCTGTTTTCCCTCCTAATCTATAAATCCTCTGCTCATTCAGGTGGGTTGATGCCATGGAGGAAGCCACCGTTTTATAGGAGCAGCTACTCCAGGGCTGCTGTAAATAGAAGTCTCTTCTGCTACAAACAGACTGTGAAACCAAATGGGTGAAGATGAGGGGGGAAAAAAGATATTTGATTATGTCTGCGAGTTGTAACTCGCCTGGCTGGACTGAAGAAAAGAAGACATTGTGTCCTTTGAGAGGGGACTCGATTACCTACTTTGTCAACCTCCAGTGTCCGCTGCCTGCTGTTACAACAGGTGCGATAGCGAGAGCCACGAGAGGCGTTGGCCCAGATACCTGCTAGTGTGGAACGTTACATTGATGTGACCTGTATTTCCCCCCAGCAGATGATTAGCTCTAAAATCACTATTCTTTTCAAAATAATTGAACACTTCATTTTATAAGCATTTCCAGGGAGGCTGAAAATACATTTCAAAATGTTCAAATCTGGAAAAATCTAAAATCGGTTCTGCCTTCTTTTCAACATGTATTCTTCCACTGGATTTAGTGCATCTCCATGACTAACACCTTGAAGCACAGGCTGTATTGAAGAATGACTCATTTTATGTGTATTTAAAGTGTCTGTAGCTTGGCTATGCACTGTATCGTTGAAGATGGTCCTGTCAGTGAATAGGCGGTTTCTATGCTTTTTTTTTTTTTCCTTTTTGCACTGATATAAATAGGAATGAACCCTGGAAATGAAATTTGAGTGTGCCTCTATCATAGCGACCAAATGCTTCAGCTACTGTATTTAACTTTATACTTGTAAATGTTACCAATTACATCTTTATTGTTCTAAATACCTAAAACAAGTATACATTCTTATTTGTGTAAAGACTTCACGTCCAGTTTTGCACAGATTGTGTTGCCCTGGACTTAACCATGAATCGCTGATTTACACTGACCTACATAATCAGTGTCTTGGACTTTGTACTGTACCTGATGATTTATTCAGTTTGAATTTCTAAAACTATTATTTTCAAATCAAGTAAAGGAGGCTTTAACAATAGAAACAGTCTGTGTGTTTTTTCCCCTCATGTCCTCTAGAGGGCACGTGAACTAAACATTAAAAGTATAGCAGGCTGGCATTGACTTCCTGTCAGTGTGTCCTTGCTGATGGAGCTCAGTACACCAACCCCTCTATGAGTCTGTAGTCCTAATCTGATCAAACACCAAGCTGGCGAGCGTTTCAGATCACATTTTGAACTGCTCCAGAAGACACCGGGGACTGAGTGTTGAGTGGACCAGCATGCCGGCCAAAGAAAGGCCTGCTCTGCTTCTTGCCCCCCCCTCGAGGCTTGCTAACCCAGAATGATATTACACAGAAAGTTTGCTTTCTGGGGCTTGTGGAAAGTTGCAGACAACTCGTCCTATATAGAGGACAGATCATTCATCACTCTGCTCTCCCTCTCTAGCCCCAGTTTTCTTCCTCCTCTGCCGCTTCACTCTTTCAACAAATATTAGTAGTGTTTCCTTTCCTTTGATGCCGTTGGTTATGACATTATACACACATTTCCTTTCAAATTACAGTTTTATTAAGTATTTATCGACCCACACTTCTTGCAACTGTTCCTTCTCACTCAGCCTCAGCTGTTCTTGTACTTGATTTCATCTGCATGCAGCACCAAAACTGAGAAGTTGCCAAGACCCAAGTTAATGTTTACATATTTACCATACTACCATCTTTTGTGGTCACAGAAAATTGTTGACTTCAGCTGGTTGAAGAGTAAACAAGACTAAAACTGTACAGTTGCACTTTTGATTATCCTCCTAAGTGATAATTAATTAGAAAAACAAGTGAGGAAAGCTTGAGGTGGGGACGGTGAAATTATTTTAAATGTTTTTACAGTGGAGCAGCACGAACAGTGTCATAATCCAAGCTTACTTCCATATCGCTGCAGGCAGGAGCAATGCAGAGAGAAGCAAATAATCAATCGTACACACACAGCCTACTCAATAAGGTTGGATGCATTCAGGTTTGTTACATGTTCTCCTCACGAGTCATTAATAGCTGATGCAGAAGAAGCTGAAATATTTCTTCTGAGCTGAACTTCCTCTTTTATGGCTTTTTCTTTCTTAGCCACGGTGCTCTGACAGCAGAGTATGTGACAAACTTTCTGGACGTTTTTCAGCTTTAGTTATGAGAACGCAGTGTTTGTGTTGATGTCGTGAGTTCCAACAGCATGCCATCTCATCTCACGTAGTGCTGTGTGGGCGGCGGATCCTCAGGGGTAAAGTGAAAACTTTATTACATAAGAGCTGGAGATTTAAATAAAAAAGACTGCAAAATAGGACATAGGAGAAAATAGCAGTGCCCACTTGATATTGGCTTGACATTTCTGGGTTTGCACCTTGTCTTGTTTCTCTCGGCGCCCTTCAGAGACGGGGAGGGGGAGAGAAAAGGGTTGGAAGAATAGAGGGACACACTTGCATGTCCCACTTTGCAAACTCTTTTCAGCCTACACTGCCAAGTCAATGTTACACCTAGCCCACCTCCCCTAAAGCTTTAAATAGCCCACTCTCCCTCAACAGGACAAACAGAAACACACAGCCTTCAGCACACTCTGCACCTGAACATTTATTATCCCCGTTGACTAAACATGGAGTCTGCAGCGTATTTACCATTAACTTGTGACCATTCTGTCATCGGCATACATGCAGACACAGAAGTACAAACGTGTGTCGGCAGGGCCAGCAGCTGTCACTGAGGGATGTGAGATCAGTCTGGAGGCTTTGAAGCGAAACAAAGATGAGTAGGTGTTGTTCCACACTTTTGTGAAATACGCTTAACAGCTGTTTTATCGAAAATTATGATAAAGTCGATCAATCTTCTCACTTGACTCAATGTGTATTTCCAAATGTGTTTTTCTTTCCTTTGAGAGACCATGTGTTCTTGTGGCTGAACATTATGTCGTCTTATCGTTAAAAACAACACAGTATCATATAAAGAAACTGTTGATTGAGATTCAGTATTTCCTGTATCATCGTCACAGAGAGATACTGACATGGGGGGCTGCACGGTGGTGTAGTGGGTAGCACTGTCGCCTCACAGCGAGAGGGTCCCAGGTTCCTCCAGGGTTCCTTCTGTGTGGAGTTTGCATGTTCTCCCCGTGTAAGCCTGGGTTCTCTCCGGGTTCTCCGGCTTCCTCCCACAGTCCAAAGACATGTAGGATGGGGATAGGTTCATTGATGACTCTAAATTGCCTGTAGGCGTGAATGTGAGCATGAATGGTTGTTTGTCTCTACATGTCAGCCCTGTGATAGACTGGCGTCCTGTCCAGGATGTACCCTGCCTTCGCCGAATGGCTGGGATTGGCTCCAGCCCCCCCGTGACCCTGAATACAGGATAAGCGGTAGACGATGGATGGTTCTGCTGGTGACTCCAAAACCGTGTAGCCGTCCTTATCATTTTACTATCAGAATTACTTTTGGTTTACTGACCTTAAGTCACCTTGCCAGGACTGATGCCTGATTGACCTTGTCCATTCATCAACTAATCATCCAGGCCTGGCATGCTCTGCCAACAATGACATATCACTATAAACATAAATGTCCACCTGTCCAACTGTATTTCTTCATCTGCCCTTTTTAAAGATGATGCTGTTTATGTGGTACCGACCCAAATAAAACCATAATCTACTGGTATATTCACACACCATAATAATCAAACTCATCTACAAATAATGCAGCTTCCACCTGCCTGTACCCGCAGCAGATGGATCAACACTACGCATAGGGAGTTTCTGTGTGGATCTCCATCAGGCTCTGTATGCTAAATTAAGCACCCGCCTGTTCTACAGCCTATACATCCCACGGGTGGATCATGACAGTGTGTGTGTGTGTGTTTGCTAGAGGAAGAACAGGAGCGGGTTCCTTGAGCTTTGAATGTGCATCTGTCAGAGAAGAGCATCCAGGAAATGAAGTTTTTTTTAGTGCACACACCAAGTCTCCACCGTGGACATCCTGTGTCTGCCATGACTCACAATTTATGTTATGTAAGTCCTAAGACGAGGGGCGGCTGGGAACGCTGGTTCACCTGTGCATGTTCGACATGTCTATGGCAGGTTTCATCATCTACAGCACCACGTGTGTGAACAGCAGCACAACATGTACGCTCACTCTCATAACCTACTTTTCAACCGCACCTACACATTTAATTATGACTCACTCTGGAGGATTTCATCTGCCTCCTTCCTCATTTAGATGTTTGTTCACTTAAGCCAAAATGTCATTATTCTGTGCAAACACTGTTGCTTTGGGTGTATGTGTGGTGTGTGTGTGTGTGTGTGTGTGTGTGTGTGTTGTCTGAGGTGGTGAGTGAAGGAATCAAATAAAAAAATAAAGGATATGTATAATTTGAGTTTTTTTTTTTTTCCGTTTAAGGCATAAAAAGATCCCTCGGCTGCATGAGCCAAATCTGCCACCTCCTCACCGGTAAAAAAAAAAAAATCTAACTCAAACCTCGACACTACCCCCGCAGCCTACAGTAACAGCCACGTGACCCCACCTCCCCACCCGCCACACAAACTCTTTACATCTCTTCCCCCACATCGGCTACTAGGCTATGCTACAGTTATCTAGGGCGCATTCGCCAGCAATGCAGTATCTCTTTAGCTCAGGTGATCAAAAAGTGTACAGTGATGAACCGCATCATCATGTTAATCAGCTACGGGGGCTTCGATGGGAGGTTACATGTGTGGCTGAAACGTGTGCGAGGACACGTGACTGGTCCAACTAATGTGCAAAATTATAACCGACAGCACCGTATTTATTCAATATGGGGCAAGTGGGCGCATTGAAACTACTGGGGCACATACTACCGTGTGCGCGCGTGTGTGCGCGCGCGCGTGTAGCAGAGTAAACGTCACAGCTCGCTGAGAAAGCTGCGAGCGCGCGCCACACTTCCTCAATCGACGGAATCACAGAGCGAGAAAACGAGAGGAAGAGAAAGAAGAACTTTCATCGCGGTGCGGTGATAAAGAAACAGCGCTTGCAGGACGAGGTGAGGCGTGCTACTGTTACTTTTAGGCGTTTAGGTTTTCTCAAGAGTTTGGAGTTTGCAACAACAACAAAAAGTTGAGCAAAGACAAACAACGCGTAACGTTAACGTACCCCCTCTTCTTCTGTTTTCCGTCTGTTTCCCACTGTAACTCGTTGTTGACGCAACCGTTAGCTAACTCTTTAGTCTGTCCGACTGAAAACACACTTTAATTAAAAGTAGTGAAGTTAATACAATGTCCACGCCTTTGCTTTGTTATTGCCGTTAAAACATTTTCACCAGCTCGCGTTAACAAAATGTTCTGATTGAAATCATAATCTTGACCATTTTTTGTGTTTGGATTAAACTGAACAGCATGCTGCGACGGAATCTGTAACCTGTCAGATCGACAGATTGTTGTGGCGCTACGGTGTCCACTGTGGAAAATAGGGCTTGTTGGTTGGTTACATGTTGACAGGTGAAGTGTTTAGAGTCTGCAAAGTGATGGATACTGGCCACCGCTTATTGCTATGACAACTCTCGAAATATGTGACCCTATTATCAAATGTGATGACTTTATGAAGTCAGCAACGCACTGTTAGCTATATTCAACAAGTTAGCGCGCAAATGTGAATTAATGAAATTCCAGTTCAGGTCACAGAGTCTCACGGGTCACAGAATCCGGCGTAACAGCACGCGCGAGCAGGAATGCAGGCAGGTCTGGACAGCAAAGAAACCCCATATGTCATAAAGTAGATCCGTTGTTAGACAGACGCGAGGTGACATCTGCGTTTAGCCAACTGACAAATCAACCACATCCTTCAGAGTCCAAATCGGATTCACTTGGCTGATTGTCGGTCTGTGCTGCAGTGCAAGTCGCTGTCACCGCGTCACTGTATTTTGTGATGGGCATAGTGTCTTTGAATATCATGCGCAGGATACAAAACGGGTTGCAAAATAGCAGTGCTATACTGTCACTACCTGTGTGTTTGTTTGTTTGCATGCTCTGAGAAGTACGAGGACGTGTTTTCATCATAGCCACTGCAGACATGCTAAAAATGTAATGCTGACATTGTGAGCTGGCAATTACATCCATATAGCAACTTCCTCTTTTTTTTCTGTCAAAGTGGAGGGACTGAGGGAGAATATTACCTCACCCCCCTGTATCTCCTTCATGAACCAAATAATCATTCATTAACCTGATAGCATATCATTCAGTCTCCATCACTCAGGCTTGACATACCTTGATACGAGCTACTAACGCCACTACTGCAGCTATATTTTACGGTATGCATCCAATACCTGTATTGTAGCTGCTTATCTTAATTTTAAGGATATGATGTTCGAATACAAGCAAATCCAGAGTTCTCTTTTGTATGATCACATGGCCTCTAAACCCAGATTCTAGATGTAGTAATGTAATGTAACATAATTTAACCTTCGTAGTCGTGCTTCTTACCGCTGCTTACATACACACTTTTGTGTTGATCATAATACTGGTGTCAGGAAGTAGGTTTTGTAGAAATGAATAGGGAGGGTAGTTGGGTAGGACGTTTGCAAGTTACATTGAACTGGTGCATGGGACATAACTTCTGAATTTAACAGATGGAACAAATCGAAACTGCACATGAACAGTTTGCTAGGTAATCAATCACTACCGCCCTCAATAACACAGTGGGCTTGCTATTGATTAGCTAAAAAAACTCTGACATCACAGCAAAGCAGCAGTGGGTGAGTGAATGAATATGGTTGTTCATCACCCTCCCTCTTAGTATGCACTTTTTTTCATCCCCATGTTTCCCCCCCCCCGCGTCTTACTTTTCTGGTCTCTGTGTGGGTGGTTATGAGTTCAGGATTGTGAATACCAGCTAGGACTACTGTGGTGCACTGCATGCCTGTATTTGGATTAGCAACATGTTGAGGCTCGCTCTGGCCTTTGTAGTAAAGGAAACTCCTCCACTGTTGTTGCCACAACCTTTCAGAAACTACACGGAAACACAGTGACAGAGAACCAAAAACAAGCAGCCAGAGCTCAAATGATGCTGGCAATTGTGGCTGTTGTGAGGTTTGGAAAGAACATGCAAGACAGCAGAGCAGCGGTGTGCCTGAAGTGCCTGGCCAACATGTGAGATTGATGGGCGTCACCTTTTCCATTGGTACAGAAACTGGTGGTGCTGTTACAGCAACAGTTGTGGTTTCATCTGTAGCACATGTAAGCTTATGCAACTAGTAAATCGTGCATGCACCAGCTCGTGCCCAGCATGTAGGGTAATATTGATCTCTCATCAATATGTCACTATCAGTGTATTTTTCACCTCTAATGCACAGGGATGTAACTAGTGTTCATCATCTTTAATATATTATATTTTTCAAATAATTTGTGTCTTAATCTCAGATCTCTGTAAAAAAAAAAAAAAAAAAAAAAAAAAAAAATCACCACAAGAGCCCTAAATTATGTTTTCTAACTTTTTTGAGCTGTGGGAAAATCTTAGATTTAATTTGCTAGCACAAGCCTTTTACTTTTTACTTAAAAGTCAGAAATAAAATGACTGACCTGCCTGTGTTATATGATCATTGAGCTTTTCTTTTTCTTTTACTATTACTCCCCCCCTCCAGCCACCAGTTTCAGAATCAGATATAAATCTAATTCAACAGTCAGTTCTGCTCACAAAAAGAAGTGTGGGTGTAGCTGAGTATAAATGTCTCAAAATGGGATGACAAAGTACAAGTTTGCAATTTTACATTGGCCTATTCTTTATGCCTCTATTGTACAGTATGTCTACTTGTCTTGGAAGAGGGATTCCTTCTGTTACTCTTCCTGAGTTTTCTCCATCTTTCGTGATCTGAAGTATAGAGGGTGTAATATGATCTACAGATTATAGAGCTGTGTGCTATTGGGCTATACATAAAAATATGATAAAATAACTTGACTTCAACAGTCACTCTGTTCTTGCTGACACCGATATCTACTGATTTGTGTACAGATACAGGTGTCTGACAGGATGTTGTTTGGTCTCACAATGTAAATGCAGATACTTATAACACTTATCTTATTGCTTAACTGTGAACCAGCAGTACTGCTGCAGAATATGCAACAATGCAACTGTGTGTGTAACTAACATGTCATTATAGATAAGTCTCACCAGGGTAACACTGTGCTTGTCCATCTTTTAAAGCGGGTGACCTTGGTACTCGTCACCATGGCTCCTTTCTTGAGGATTGCCTTTAACTCGTACGACTTGGGTGTCCTACCCCAACTGGTCGACCCGCCTTTCTGTGCAATCAAGATGAAGGAGGCCTTGACAACTGGTGAGAACCTACACCACTCTCGCTTTTACAGAAGTGGTCATTTCTGTCAATGTCACTTCCTTCTCATTTCCTGCACTTGAAAACATCAAAAGATATTTCCTTCTTTTCTCTCTGTCCATGTTTCTTTTCCTAGAACGAGGTAAGACCCTGGTCCAGCGGAAACCCACCATGTACCCGGCTTGGAAGGCCAGTTTCGATGCGCACATTTATGAGGGTCGTGTGCTGGAGATAATGCTGATGAAGACAGCAGAGGAGCCACTGGCTGAGGTCACTGTTGGAGTGTCTGTCCTTGCTGAGCGCTGCAAGAAAGCCAACGGGCGTGCTGAGTTCTGGGTAGGACATTGCACATTATCCTCTGTCACCATGGAGCAATCTCTCAAGGTGTGCTCACACCAAACACGAAGCAATTTTGCTCGCTGTGGGAAGTCAAAGCAAAGATGTGTATAGACCCACATTCGTGTGAATTGACACAAATTTGCGTGGATGAGACAAATTATGTGAATGTTTTATTCTGTGACGTGAAAGTCTATCTGCTTTGAGATTCTCTGACTGTCATCAGTTACAGTTTTTTTCAGTCGCTAACAAGCGTTTGTCCAACCAGTTGTCACATTTTCAAAACTCTAAACAAAATACGCACAGCATCGGTCTTCTGTGGCGATACCATTCACACATTTCATGTCGTTTTCACACAATATGCAGTCAGTGAACACACTTCCACAATGCTTACATTTTCTTAACAGACAAGCTTATGGATTGTTTTTGTATTATTTACGAATGTTAACAAACAACATCCCACAATAGCAAAAACAATATTCCAAACCTTCGATACAGTATAAAAACCTCTGCTTCTGCAATGATATCAGTTCAAAAACAATAAAAACAATATATATCAGCTGATAATAAACAAACAATTGAATAATTGACACACAGCTGATTTATGTTGGCTAAATTGGGCTGGTTTAGACTCAGTGGCAGGAGTTATTTTTTCTATTACACTGACACTTATACAGTGAAAGGAGGAGTTTGAGGAGTGATGTCTTCAGAAACAGAAACAGAAAAAGACCAACTTTATCTGGGCTTTTTGCTGTTGTTTTTTTGTTCAGAATGCTCTTGTGTGTTTCATGGATATTTTGTTCAATGTAAGCAATACTGTAAAACTTTGTCTGTTCTATCATACTGTAAACAGTATTTCTACTGGATCTCCTGTAGTAAAAAGTAAAGGAAAAAAAACTGATTTGCTTTTTACTGGAATGCTTTTGAATGTGAACATTACATGTAGACATACAGTTCCCAACCAAGAAATGTCGTGTAAAAACGGTGGATTGCATGTTTTGCATGCAAATACCTGTAAAACCGAAACATAAAAGTCTATGCAGTTTTTGTAATGTCAACAATAGCCAGTATTTTGAAACCTGGTGTACTTTGATTGAATGCATGTACCTTGTGAAGTAAAAACAAGTGTTATTCTTTGACAGAATCATTTCATTTTGAGTCAGATTTCCAATGTTTTGGTAAAGTTACTGTGTGCAGAGAAAGAGTTAGTATATATTTAACAAAATGTGTTTTTGAGAAGAAAATTATCCATTTGGCCAATTGTGTTTTGTAGGAGTCTGTGTTAAGAGTTTAGAAAAAGTATCTGAAGTATGGGTAAGTGCTTGTTAGCGATTGAAAAAAACTGTAATCAGAAATGGAGACAAAAACATATTGTAGCGGTCTGTGGTCACCCACAGCTCTATGATAGAACCTCACATTTGTACAGAGACCCGACAAAACCATGTGTATATACCATAGGTGAAAATTCACTTGTGCTTGGTGTGAACACACCTTCAGGCTGTCTAAGTGTAACTATCTGTGTGACTTTTGTGTTTAGGTTGATCTCCAACCTTCTGGGAAAGTGATGATGGCAGTGCAGTATTTTCTGGAGGGAGTGGATACAGGTAAAGGAAATAACATGGGAACATTCTCTTCTTCCCTCTGTTCTCTGCTTGTTTTGTCTGTAATGTATATGATAGCTGTCTGGTTGCTTTATTATCTCAAGTTTAACGTATCAAAGGTCAAATCAACAGTCGTACTTTTCAGTCAGAGGTCATTCACAGGAAGGCAGGCAGCGATGCGAAGGTAACGGGGAATCCATGGGCAAAAATCACAAAATCCAAAAACAAGCAAAAAGTCAAAAGCCAGAATGGGGCCGCAAAACATACAGGGCATAGGCATCCCCCAAACCAATAGTAGGCAATGGTCACATATGGGAGGACTACATGAGGAAAGAATGCTGGAAAGCTCGCGATGAAGCCCTGAGGCAAGGTGGCATGGAAGTGGTGTGTGAGCAGGTGTATATACTGGGTGACTGAGTGGTGATGAGGTGCAGGTGTGGTGAGTGCAGTGGCGAGAAAGTGAACAATGGGAGGAAGTGAAGCTGGAGTTCATGAACAGCGTGAGTGAAAAGATAAAATAAAACAGGAAGTGAGAGGTCAATCCAAATGGGTCATGACAATTCCTTTGTAAATGGCCTCATTTACTTTGTAACAGGAATCAAAACATTTTTTCAGACAGGACCTAGTGACTGTTCTGTCTGTACTTGTGATCAATTCCTGACAAATTAGTGATAATAAAGTGAGAATAGTTTTGTGTGACTCAAAAGTGACTTTTTCCAGCGATCGTAGACCCTTTGCTAGGGAGAAAAAAAGAGTTAGAAAGACATGAGGGATATGACAACATGAAACAACTTCCCTCTACTTTTATTGCTACCATTTTTCCTGGTCTAACCAAAGTACCACTCCACACCTTGACCATGTTTGAATCGACCACTGGGAGTCAGCTTTCTCTGCTTTGAACATTATTAAAACCATGTCCCGTTCCAGGGTCACCAATGAGCACATACATATGACTGATACACCTGCAAGAGAATGGCAAAAACTCAAGATTCTCACTTCTGGCACTCACAGGTCTATTTATCTCTTTTAATTCTTTTACCCCAGTCTCTCAATGTTAGCGTTCATGAAATACCACGAACAGCTTGGCTTATTTCCAGAAAAAAATCACCCCTATATAAAATCATCAATCAAACACTATGTTTTTCCCTGCTTATTTAATTCACGGGCATTCACATGAGGGAATTGTTCCGGTCCCTATAGATATTCATCAAAACTATGAATGTGTGACAAACAAAATAACCTTTGTTTTTCCATTGCCGTGTTGAAGGATGACTGATCTGTGTTTCTCTGTGTATCTTGAAGAGATTAAGCAGGCTGCCAAGGAGGAGGAGGCTCCCACTCTGAACCGTAGACGAGGGGCCATCAAGCAGGCCAAGATTCACTTCATAAAGAACCACGAGTTTATCGCCACGTTCTTCAGGCAGCCCACCTTCTGCTCCGTGTGCAGAGAATTTGTCTGGTCAGTCCAGCATACTCTTCAGTCCCATAAACAAACATTCAAGACATCTATAGGACAACTGATAAGGCACAGATCAGATACATTAAAGTAGCAGAGAGAACGACACAGTGAGATAAAAATCAGTATCTAGGAACATGTCAATATTTGGCAGTTTGTAATGCTCTCTGTGTTGAGTAATTCCAGTTAGACAAACTGGTTGCTCATTATGTTGTTGATAAAACCAATAAGATCAACCTTACTTGGTACAGATGTGCCTCGAAGACTATTTTGGTCTCTGGAGAAGAATGGAAAAAGGAAACCCTGATACACAATTTGCATGGGTTTACTGCAGCTGTCCATTAACTAAGTGATTAATCAGCAAACCATTTGGTCACATGACCAAAGAATGATACAGACTGACCCATTTGTGTCACTTTGCCTCTCACAGGGGACTCAACAAGCAAGGCTATAAATGCAGACGTAAGTGTATGATAATTGAAAAACTCCTGTGCTTTGTGCAATACTTGAAATGGCAAGCCAGTGCATAGTGCTGTATATGAAAAATTCCTACTTCACTGTACTTCATTGCATGGCCAGTATACATGATATGTTCAATTGCTGGATTAAAGTGTACAAACCTTGTTTTTTATCAGAATGCAATGCAGCCATCCACAAGAAATGCATAGACAAAATCATCGGCAGATGTACCGGTACTGCTGCCAACAGTCGGGATACTGTGGTGCGTATCACTTGTTTGTGCAGTACACCGTGTTCACACTCCACATGTCCATATGAGTGTCTTCCGTATGTCTCACAATGTTTAGTG
Source organism: Chelidonichthys spinosus (assembly GCA_029853015.1). NCBI lineage: Eukaryota > Metazoa > Chordata > Actinopteri > Perciformes > Triglidae > Chelidonichthys > Chelidonichthys spinosus. The sequence continues at coordinate 17,930,627 of CM056822.1, forward strand.
TGGGCTTTTCTCACTCTGCTTTTTGCTGTTGTAATAAAATATCCCTTCTTAACAGTTTGAACAATGATGGCACTATCATTGAACTGGCAGGTGTTGCTGGGTCAGAGTTAATATTCATCAATATATGTGGATAAAGATGATCAAAGACCAACTGACCCAGACAACGATTGTATGGAAATCAAGCACACACATGGGGTGGGGTCTCACAAAAGCACTCTAAATCAATGCAGAGGTGGATCTGGGAACAAACAAGGAACATGTTATCCAGCTGTGTTGTCACCTCTGACAGTATACGCTCAGAGAGGGAAGCAAAGCAAAAAGAAAAGGGAAATAATGAAGCAGGTGTGCAGGCCTGAGAGGTGTCACAGGACACCAATTAGAATCCCTTTCCCCCGGGTCATTCATGGAGATGATGAATCTCATTTGTCCCCGCAGTTCCAGAAGGAACGCTTTAAAATCGACATGCCGCACCGTTTCAAGAACAACAACTACATGAGTCCCACCTTCTGCGACCACTGTGGAAGTCTGCTGTGGGGTCTTGTCAAACAAGGCCTCAAGTGTGAAGGTATAGTGCAGATATGATTGACTCATTTTGAAGTGTATGTGTACATCTTTAACAGCCTTGTATTCTGTTATGTTTGTAGATTGTGGCATGAACGTCCATCACAAGTGTCAGGATAAAGTAGCCAACCTATGTGGTATCAACCAGAAACTACTAGCTGAAGCCCTCACACAAGTCAGCCAGGTGAGCTCATGGAGACCGTCACAAGTCATTCAATGTAAAGTCCAGTCAAGTGTCAAGTCAAAAATCACACCATGGCTCTTTCAGAAATTGTGGAAATCTGATTATTTTACCTCTTATTGAGCTGTTGGTATACTGAAATGGGTTTAAAGAATATTAAGGGAACTTGTTGAGATCATAGACACAATTGAATATAAGCGATTAATTAATTTTAATGCCCTGCCCCAGGTAATAAGATTCTTACACATGACCATTTCCCCCCACAAATATTTATACTTAAAAAAGCCTAATTTATTTCTGAAGTGAGGTGGAAATATTTAATTGTGATGTTGTCCAATTCCAGAAGGTTTTACTTAACTATCTAGGGGGGAAATATAACAAACCAGAAAGATGTGCAGAACGCCACCAGGCGTTTCTGCCATCATCAATGCTGTAATGTTTGAATGAATGAACACTACCCACAAATGGCTGTACAGACTGCAAGTGTTTTTTCACTTGCACATCTCACACAGCAGATACACTCTTGTTGCATGGCTGCACTGGCTCTGCAGCCGCAGGTGCAATTTGTCTAGAAGCATTTATTAAGGTTCAAGTCTAGTCTACAAGACGTTTTGACAATACGCTTGTAAAGGTGATGTCAATGCCCAATTAAAAAGCACTGTGTACGCAGAGCAGCAGCTGAGTGGTGGTGATGCACTCAGCTGTGTTATCACTAGAGGCCCTTACTGGCCAGGGGGTGGTCATGAGTAGTGAGTGAGGAGTCAGCAGGCAGTCAATGGTTTAAAACAAGCAAATAAAAGAGGTCCATGAGCATGCAGTCATTACTGGCCAACCAACATATCATGCAGTTTGCTGCAGCAGAATGGGAGATTAGCCGTGGACAGACACAGATGCGTACACTCACTCACAGACAAGCACACATGCAAGCCATCGCATGATTCTCCTGCAGATTAAAAAAAAAAAAGAGAGAGAGAAATGCATCGATGTGGTGATAGATGGAGGAAAAACATTGAAACCATCCTGACAACTAGAACTATTATTTTAGGATCTGCTAAAAAATCATGTAAAGATACCAACTATTGCAGTGTACTGTATATATTATGAGGCAGGAGTGTGACAGGTATCTTGATCATTATCAGTATAATATTGGCCAGGATAATCAGGATATGAACTTTTCATGTCGTCCCGTTCCTGGTCTCAGGTCTTAAACTTAAACTCCCAATCCCTAGAGCTTGACATCTGACCTTGATGGGAACCTGAGCTTCCTTTCATGGTGCATTTAAGGACTGGCTGTTGTTCTGTTTTTACAGGCCACTAATTGTATGTAGTTTGGTGGACAAGCAGAGCACACAATCATTGTTTAAGAGAAGAATCGGACAGAATGTGTTCACATTGGTTATACCACAGCTAGATGGGTAACCATTGCTGGGAAACTATTTGTCTGACCGCTTCCTGCTATTTTTTTCCATCAGAAATCTTCCACCCGCCATTCAGATCCAAATCTGCCTGATACAGGAATCTACGATGAAGTTAGCAAGCTAGCTGGACTTGATATCAATGGTCAGTGAATGTTTTTCTGTATGCGCATGTATTAACATGCATTGATCTGAGCAGCATAGGTTCTGTACTATAATGATACTTGCAGAATAATATGTAAAAGTGTTCAATGTTTAAGACAATTATATGAATAAGTCATTTTTATGTGTGGTAATTGATGATTGTTTGTCCATTAGACGGTTCTCCTTATGGCAGGCTGTGGGAGGGGTCCAAGCCGCGGCCCCAGTCTGGTATTACCCATTTGACCCGCATCAACGTGGACAACTTTGTCTTCCACAAGGTCTTGGGAAAAGGCAGCTTTGGCAAGGTACGATGCAACACTGTCAACACTGTCATTGTGACATTTACTGTGAGACTGCTGCTTTAAAAACCCCAAACCAAGAGAGACAGGATAACCAATCACCACCATGCCAGGTAACACTAGAACAACTGTCATATATACCAGCACACAGGCCTCGCATAGACAGAATGACATCAAATGTTATCAAGCTGTGGAAAAGGTGTTTACATTTATTAACAATTAACTTGACATTTCAAGCTTCATGCTCTTAATAAGACGGATAACAATGAAAGTTCATCTTCTTTTCTTTTGTGCTCTTTCTCTTCTTTCCGCCTCACAGGTTCTCCTGGCAGAGCTGAAGGGTCGTGGAGAGTACTTTGCAGTGAAGGCTCTGAAGAAAGATGTAGTACTAATGGATGACGATGTGGAGTGCACTATGGTCGAGAAGAGGGTCTTGGCTTTAGCCTGGGATAACCCCTTCCTGACACACCTATACTCCACTTTCCATACCAAGGTAGTCCACTTGAATCTCATTGGTGTCATTGGTCACAATTATATCCACAATACTCAAAGTAAAACTTGTCCAACAGGAGCATCTGTTCTTTGTGATGGAGTATCTGAATGGAGGAGACCTGATGTTTCATATTCAGGAGAAAGGGCGCTTTGAACTTTACAGAGCCACGTGAGTCACATTTGTCACACAGACATTGGAATAATACAATACGGTGCTCTTGAGTTCCTGTAGCTCTGCAGGGGCTCACCCATACAGAATCAATGAGTTGATGGAAAGCAGATACTTGTTTGAGTCTATGTTTACTCTCCCCATCACTCTATTTGTCTCTTTCCCGTTATGTTTTTTTTTTTTTTTTTCATTTACACGGAGTACTGGGGCTGGCGTCCATTAACTGCTGCTCACTGGCAGCCTGGCCTTGTAAGGACTGAATAGCTCTTAGTGCCTCCATACTGGTTGTATGATTTAGGTATCACTTTTCCTACCATCCATCTCCCTACTCATCACTCTGTGGGAATCCCTGCAGAACAAAACAATGGCACACTAGCAAAAGAGTGTTGTGAAGTGTTAAGCTTGGTGACGCCGACGCCACCATCAACTAATGTTTTTAAGAGTCTCAGAATTACAAACAGCATTCAAGCATAAGTTAATGGTCTCAATTAATAGTATCAAGGCTTGTTCAATTCAGTTGACCATTTGATATAGCCCGCGAGCAAATACATATATACACATATTTATGATTAATATTATTATTTATGATTGTTTTGGACAATAAACATGCAGCGATCCAAATGCTATCACCTGAGTCCTCTGTGCCACTAATCTGCGACAATCACCTTTCATAATATAAAATGCTGCAAAAAACAATGGATAAAATAAAAATTGGCTAGAAACATGAAATGAATGGTTATGATGTTGATGTTATTTAAATTAGGTCAAAAGGTCCATAATAATGCATTGTGAGCTGTGTGTCTTCAAAATTTCAACAGAGGTTATGTGTTCAATAATTTAGTTTGGCCCCTGAGGGATGATATAAACATTGAAATGGCCCTTGATAGGAAAAAGGTCCCCCACCCCTGCTTTAGGGTCACTACCTTGTGATTAACAGGGTGCTACCACAGTAGTAGCACATTTCACAATGTATTTTCGGTAGGCATGGGACGATATGGTAAATTTCAGGTCTCGATTGTCCATGCCAAAATAATTGCGATTCATGATATTATCCCACTAAAAAATGGCACTTAGACTTTCTGGAATCAACATCCCTTTCATTGAAAAAAATCAAAATTATCTTAAATAAAATGATAAATCATAAGGTTTCCCTGCATTAAAATAATAGTTAGTTAAAAATTAGTTTTGTATCCTGTATTTATAAAATAATATATCAAGCATTATTTTTTTTTAAGGTTTACAGTTGTGTACCATGATGGCAAGCTAGACAGCTTTTTCCAAATCACTTGTGAGGATATTTAAGATTATCCCTATGGAAATTCACCAAAATCAACTTATTGCATTTATCGTGATCCATGATAATATCCTATCCCCAAAGGGATGTTGGTCTTGGTCTTGTGGCCCTCTGCATCCCTCGTCTCATTGAATTCTTTGCTCATCTTGAATTTGATCGATGTGTTCTTGAACATAGTTTAAAACTAAAATGTCAATCGTTATTCGGCAGTACTTAGCGCCACTATCTTGTGTCACATCTGTTTTCCAAAAAGGAAATGGCCAAAATGTTTATGTCTTGAAGATTGTCAAGATTAACAATGTATCTAACATTATTTTTCATTCATGCTAGCGTGCACTAGTATACTGGTGTGTGTTTAAATCACTGGTGACATTAACATATGGTCTGCCGTTACTTTTCCTATAGTTAAACTTGTGTCCTGGACCAATTCTCTACTTAACAAACACAGACACCTGATATTGTGTTGGCATCCACTTAAAGAGAGAGCTGTATTTTAAGCTTTAAGTGAGAGATTATCCATAAAACCTGACAGTCTGTTCAATCCTTGTCAGTTGGTCATTTACTGTGAACATTCATTTATTAGAGCGGAGGCCATTCTATCTCTTCTCAGGACTCAATAGTTTCACCTGACACAGATGACAAGAGAAGCGGGTCAGAGAGAGGCTAATATTTCAGCTCGCCCCGGGTCTCTGGTTTCACTTTATGAGAGCGTTATTCACCTGTCTGCTACTCCATACAAATGTCCTCCTCAATAATTCAGCTCTACACTGAAATGAGTCTGCCGTGTTCAGCTGCCAACTCACTAGTGAGATCGCTACAGAGCAGACCTGTAGCGATCCACCAGAGATGAGTAGTTGATAACCGACTGCCTTTTTTGTCTTCACAGGTTCTACTCTGCTGAGATCATTTGTGGTCTTCAGTTCTTGCATACCAAAGGGATCATCTACAGGTCAGAGGAAAAATATGCTTTACATCTGGATGTACAGTACATGCCCTTACCTGGCCATACTGGTCATTTTTCACTATATTCTTTACATCGCCGCTGACAGTATTGCATTATTTTCCTGTCCACAACATAAAGATGACAATGTGAAAATGAACTTGATAACACTTCCTTAATCCCACACATTTTGATATTTAATTTTTTAATTTTTTTATTTTTATTTTCATTATCATTGTGTGTTTAGGATACTGTGAATTTGTTCATATTTTACATAAATACAAATCAGACTTTCAGTACCATAACCATGTAATAATAAAAGTTATAATATATCTCTTATATATGCAGTGAAATGAACAGGTGCCTTAGAATAACAATTAAGCTAAGATTTTACTGTATGCTTTGAAAATAATATGAGAATATCAGGTAAATCTTGCAAACCTCTATCATAGTTCTTAAAAACATTTTCTAAGCTGTAACTTGTGATAAGGTTCTTTTTGGCTTATGTGCGAGTGGTGTTTTAAGGCAGTCGGCATTCTAGTTTCACAACCCAGCTGGCAATTTTTTTGGGCACCTTGTTTTATTTGTTGTTTTTTTTAATCACACATTCAATCCCCTAAACTTCAGTTTAAAACATGAAGGCATTCAGTGGCATTCTAACTTGGTTTCTTTCATAATCTACTATCACCTTTGAAATCACTCATGCTTATTTCCAATCCTGCTGCGTATTGTTTTGTATCCAGAGACCTGAAGTTGGACAATGTGATGCTTGATCATGACGGACACATAAAGATCGCTGACTTTGGAATGTGCAAGGAGAACGTGTTTGGAGAGAATCGTGCCACGACTTTCTGCGGTACTCCTGACTATATCGCTCCAGAGGTATCGTGTTTCATACTTAGACTGCAGACGCTGTCTTGTGCTGAAATATTCAAATGTACAACTAATTTGCATGCAGAATGATAAACGTGTTTGTGTCCGACTAGAATAATTATTATTCATAATATTGTTTTTCAACTCAGATCCTGCTGGGACAGAAATACTCGTTCTCTGTTGACTGGTGGTCATTTGGGGTGTTGCTGTATGAAATGCTGGTTGGTCAGTCACCCTTCCACGGAGATGATGAGGACGAGCTGTTTGAGTCCATCCGCATGGATACTCCCCACTATCCTCGCTGGATCAACAAGGAGGCCAAGGACCTGCTGGAGCGGGTCTGTACAATATCTTTTTTTATTTCAATGAAAATTCCATGTTTGATTATGTTATCGTTTGAATTTAACGATATCTGGGAATTTGACAGCTCTTGTGGTGATGAATCTATTCAGTTTCAATTAAATACTGTCCATGTGTGTAGCTGAAAATGAGCTGTTCTGAGTAATGGTGGACATTCTTTACTCACCCTTGCTGACTTTGCTTCCCTGCAGTTGTTCGAGAGAGATCCCACTCGCAGGCTAGGAATTGTGGGTAATATTCGTTTACACCCCTTCTTCAAGACCATCAACTGGCAGGCCTTGGAGAATAGAGAGATTGAACCCCCCTTCAAACCCAAAGTGGTATGCCCCACATATACGATGATTACATTCTGAAGAAAGTATGGACCATGTGCTGTGTTTATATCTATCTATTGTGTGCGTGTGACCGTGATTATTGTTTTCAATTACAGAAAGCACCGAATGATTGCAGCAACTTTGATCGGGAGTTCCTCAGCGAGAAGCCTCGTCTCTCTTACAGCGATAAGAACTTCATCGATTCCATGGATCAGGAGGCATTTGCTGGCTTTTCGTTCATCAACCCTGAGATGGAGCAGCTTTTAGAAAAGTGACTGTTGTGATGCCCGACCAGGGTTACATTTATACTGCATACGGATAGTTCCCTCACTCTTTCACATTGTCAAACTTAAAAAGGAGCCAGCTGTTGCACAATCAGTATATGTGCGACCTTATTTTAAGCAGAAACTCTTCTCCTTGGGTACATGTAAAAATGGTAAGATTAGAAAGGGCCGTTGTAATGTACACTATTAACATTAATGTGCTTGTGTGCATGTTAATTATCTGTCTGGGTCGTGAAGGCCCGTATGAGGAATAATATTTGGGCGGGAAGTTGAAAATCCTTCATTCCACTTGACCTTACCACTACCACTCGCAGCCATTGTGTGCCCCTCTTTGTAACATTAAATCCAACACAACTGGGGATTAAAAAGTATGAAGCGGGAAAGAAACTTATAGGAATAAATTATGCTGTCTAATTGAAATGTGTGTGAATGACTTGACTGCATGTATAGAAATCTCAAACCAACAAGAGCGTATCCATTTTTCTAATAGATTAATAATGAGTGTCATCTCTGTTGGAAAGATCTAAATTCTTGATGGATGAATGATACTTCGCTAACAAAGAACTTGTCATTTACATAGCACTCTCCTGTACTATGTAAATGACACATTTTAACAGAGAACCAGTTGGTCTCCTCTGAAGTGAAAGGTCCTGTCTGTGTATCAGGTGCAAAAGGTCAAGTAAAGGTACGTGACTTTAAACAGTGCGGAGTCACTGAAATACTGTATATAGATAAGCTATTATGTATATTGTTGTCACATGTATATTGGTAAGCAAAGGATGTACTTTTTTTAACTGTCTCCATCTTTTACATCTGATTAAAAAACCCCATCAACTTCCCAGTCTGGTGTGTTGCACTTTATGTTGTCCTCATTGTGAAGCATTAACTTCTAAAAACCAAGCGGATGTTGGGATCAGCAGTTCTCCCTTTCCTTTGTTTTTGTTTTTTTTAAGTTTCTCCCTGTGTGTCCTGTCTGTCTCTCCCTTACCTGTTGTGTGTGTTCTCCTCAGGCTGGCTGCTCATCCCGTTTGTGCAAGGTGGCAGGTAAATAATGAAGGTTTGTTTCTGTTTTTTAATATTTTTGTATCATTTGTACCAATGCATTTTTTTTCTTTCTTTTTTTTCTTTTTTCCATGTTGGAAATAACTTTCCGCTTTCGATAAACCAAACAAAATCAGTATCCTTAAAAGAATTATCAAAGATTTTGTCGGGTTCAGAGGTGACTGACAGGAGCGTTTGTTAGCCTGTCAACTTTATTTTTTTAGTATTATTTAGTTTTGTGATTATTTCAAAGAACTGCCTTCCATTTTTCAGTTCAAAGTTCTAAATGTGAAGTCTACAGATTACAAAATTAAATCTGCCTTCAGCTTTTCAACACTCTTTTCTATATTTACGAGGGTGGCATTTCTCCATGGAGCTCTTTTCTCACCAGACACAGCCTTCACCTTAGTGGGTGCAATAGCATCAATAATATGTATAATTATACAGGAGGGCTACATGAGGAAAGAGTTCTGGAAAGATCCCAATGAAGCCCTGAGACAAGCTGCCAGTGAAGTGGTGTGTGAGCAGGTGTGTATACGTATACTGGGTGACTGCGTGGTGATGAGAGGAAGATGTGGTTAATGCTGTGGTGGGAAACTGAACAATGGGAGAGTGAAGTGAAGCTGGAGTCTGTGAACAGAGTGAGGGAAATACAAAATAAAACAGGAAGTGAGAGTTCACTCAGATATACCGTATTGTGATTACTTCTGTTTGATCATTTGTGAGGCAGCGCTCTCAAAGAACACACAGGAGGGAGATGTCCACATGGATGTTAAATCACCTACAACTACACAGTCACATCCAATACAGAGTATACACGGCAGATCAGAAAAGTAATTAAAAAAAGGCCTGGAGATATTTAGGACCTGGGAGGAATTCAGCCACAAGAGTCACAAATTTCATTCAATTCAACTCAATACTTTATTGCCATGTCAAAAAAAAAAAAAAAATTGTCTTAGTGATAATTTGGTTAAAAAGGCAATTCACACACAGTAACATACAGTATATAAAGGACAATCACATAGACAATCATTCAACCAGTTAAAAGCTGTAGAGACCTGCTGTTGCAACTTCCTATGAAGTGTCATGTGATATCCAATGAGTGCATTTAGATAAAGTGCATTTAGCACAGGCTTACTCTTACTCTGCCTGAGCATTGAGGAGGCTAATAGCAGCAGGGTATGTGTTGTTACTCAAGCAGATGTTTTACCCATGAGGATTTGAAATCTCTTTCCAGAGGGCAGCAGTTAGAAGATGGACCTAGCAGGATGGGAGGGATCAGCTAGCACTTTCTGTGCTCTGTGGCTGATCCCAGTGGCGTACAGAGGCCACAGATGGGATGTCACATCCTATGATTTTGGATGTGGTATGCACTAACCTCTCCTACTGCTTCCTCTCTGAAGAGGTGGAGTGTGTTAAAAAGTGTGTTCAAATACTCAACATCACTTAATTTTCTGCTTTAGACATTAGGAGAGTAAAACAACTTTGGTTGTGTTTGCATTTATATGTAAGAGAAGAAAGTCACTTTTATTTGTTAGGAAATTGATTATGGATCTTTTTCTTTTTGCATGCTTGTTCACACATCTGGTTGAATGTACTGTTACAATATCAATACAAAATATAATGTGATTTCTAATAATTGTGTTTTTTCTTGTTTTCCAAAAACATTGAAATATGACGTGGGCAATATGCTATGAGGCTAACGATTTGAACAATGTTAGTTAGTTGTAATATAGTGTTAATATAGAGTTTACACATTTATAAAGCAGAATAGAGCTTTACTGCAAGTTATCAGAAGGATGGCTACGCCCTCTAGCGACTCGGCGTTGGACGTTACGCTCTCTGACGTCACCGCGTAACAAGTTTCAATGTGTACGGAAGTGTTGCTGCCACCGCTCCTGGCTGCTGCTGCTCCGCAAATGTAACGCCGATCTGACACCGGTTCATTAGGAATCACTCTTTATTCCTGGATTTGAGGCACCCACGTTGTCTGTTTTACCACGTGACTCTATCATGATCTCTCGTTGCAGGAAGCAGCTGGAAAGTTGTCGAATTCGCGCGTAAAACAAAGGTTTCCAGCGAGTCGGAGCCTCGGAGGAAGTCCAACATGAGTTCTCGGGATGTGCTGAAGAATGCGTCCACTCTAGCGTCGTATAACGTGTTGCTACAGGTAACCATCCACACACACCGGAGCTGTAACACCATACCGGCCCCGCTGTTTAAACCGAGCTGTCTTATTTCTTGTATTGATCACAGGTGATGTTCCGCGTCCTCACCTTCTTACTAAATGCATTCACACTGAGGTTCGTGTCCAAAGAGCTGATCGGTGTCGTCAACGTCAGGTAAGGGTGAGACAGGTAATGAAGGCACGTTTCACCGCAGCAGCAGCTGCTGTAACAGGCGTGTGTCTGTCTTCATCATGCAGGCTCACACTCCTGTACTCCACGTTAGTGTTTTTATCCAGAGAAGCTTTCCGGAGGGCTTGTCTGAGTGGGGTATCTGGGACAGACCATAGCTGGAGACAAGTCATCAATCTGCTGTGGCTGACGTGAGTAGAGTGAGCTTTACAAGCTGTGTTTAGCCGTATTTATTCATTTTGGAGGTTTACCTGTGTGTCTCGTCTTTGCCTTTCTCGCCTCCCAGGTTGCCTCTGGGTGTGATATGGGCAGCCCTCCTGGTCTTCGTGTGGCTGTGGCTCCTGGAGGCCCCAGACCCCCAGATTGTCCCCTACTATGGCCCTGCTGTGGTGCTGTTTGCTCTGTCAGGTGTGCAGGAGCTCCTGGCCGAGCCCCTCTGGGTCCTGGCCCAGGCTCACATGTTCGTCCGACTGAAGGTGGTCGCCGAGAGCTTAGCAATGATCGCTAAGTGCAGTATGACCGTGGTGTTGGTGGTGTGTGCCCCTGAATGGGGCCTTTACATCTTCTCTGCTGCTCATGTAAGAAATGAGTCAATCCTGCATTATTTCTGTGATTACTAAATGAATGATTCTAAACTATAGCCCTTTCTTAGTTGGTATACACAGGATTCCTGGTGCTGTGCTATGCTGTTTACTTCATTGGTTTCTTGGGCTCCAAAGAGGCGGACAAGAAGGATTTCCCTCTGCACCGTGTTGGAGATCTCTTGCCCCGTAGAGCTGATGGAGAGGTAGTAGGGCAGGACTTTATCTTACTGTTTATTAATCATAATCTAGCTTCATAAAACACAGCTGACAAGATGAACTGTCATCATTCATGTCTAAAGATGTCTAATGATTTTATGTTGGTCTTTTTTGCAGCCGCTGGTCGATTGGAGTCTGGCGCGGCTCACATGGAGCTTCTTCAAGCAGTCCTTCCTGAAGCAGATCCTCACGGAGGGCGAGCGCTACGTCATGACCTTCTTCAACGTCCTCAACTTTGGCGACCAGGGAGTTTATGATATCGTCAACAATCTAGGCTCCATGGTGGCTCGCTTCATCTTCTTGCCCATCGAGGAAAGCTTCTATGTCTTTTTTGCCAAAGTGCTGGAGCGAGGACGTGACGTCAAACTTCAGAAACAGGTGCGAGTCTTCGGTTTAAACAAGTCTTTGTTAATGGGTAGCAAAGAATTGTTGGTTTTGTCTACAGGAAGACGTTGCCGTGGCAGCAGAGGTCCTGCAGTGTCTACTGAAACTGGTGTCGGTGGTTGGCCTGATTATCGCTGTGTTTGGCTGTGCCTACTCCCACTTGGCGTTGGACATTTATGGCGGCTCTCTACTTAGCAGTGGGGCAGGTAACAAAACCACAACACACCGCTGGTATTGGATACACATTCTGCTTTGCATTCTCAGTCACCGCTCTGTTTTTCTCTGTTTTTTGGGGTCGAAGGGCCCACTTTACTACGATGCTACAGCTGCTACGTTCTCCTCCTCGCTGTCAACGGTGTAACAGAGTGCTTTGTATTCGCCGCCATGAGTCAAAAGGAGGTCGACAAGTAAGTCTTGTAGAAATATCCATTTCCGGTCAGTTATTACACATCACGGGTCCTGTCGGGTAACGCTGTGTTTTGTCCCCAGGTATAACTTTGTGATGCTGGCTCTGTCTGTGTCTTTCCTACTCCTGTCCTACATGCTGACATGGTGGGCTGGCAGCGTGGGCTTCATATTGGCAAACTGCCTCAACATGAGCCTCCGCATCTTGCACAGCCTGCTTTACATACACCAATACTTCCGGTCCAGTCAATGGAAACCTCTACACGGCCTGTTGCCCTCCCCGCTCCTAATACTGGCGCTTGCTGTCAGTGCCATCGTCACAGTGCTGTCTGAGGTACAAGAGAGTCTTTTCACCATTACATTGCAGTTCTATTCCATCTAATCTATATTCAGTCTGGTGCAAATCAGTGGCCCTAACTTGAGCTTCCTTTTTCTCTGGTTGCAGGGTGTTTTCTGCTGTGATGGCGGCTGGTTACTGAGGCTGGTGCATGTCGGCGTAGGAGCAACGTGCTTGCTCGGTGTGTTTGTGGCTGTTCTGGTCACGGAGACTCGGCTCATTCAGTTTGTGAGGACTCAGCTGTTGCCCCAATACGGAAAGAAACGCACTTAAATTAGACGGTAAAGGACAGTACCGGACTGAAGGAAAGCTTCTCTTTCACTACAAACAATGCTAACAAGAGGTGCTTTTTACTGACCACCTGAAAGCAGCCAGGAACCTACTTTGTTTGAATTGACCTGTGTGTGTGTGTGTGTGTGTGTGTGTGTGTGTGTGTGTGTGTGTGTGTGTGTGTGTGTGTGTGTGTGTGTGTGTGTGTGTGTGTGTGTGTGTGTGTGTGTGATACTTGATCATTCCTGTGTTGATTCAATCATGTCATGACTATTTTGGATCTAATTGTGGCCAGTGAATAAATGAATGTATTTTAATAAAAACCTTTGTTATAGTTATAGATTGTGCTACAAAGTCAAACAAAACTAACACATTGATGTTTGTGGTGTTGAAGTTAATAATTAATTTGATGGAGAATGTGAATTTATAAACCATAAGCAGCCCAAAACATTTCCCATGTTTGTCCAAAAATCACCAAAACTACTATTTTCAGGTTTTCAGCGGAGGATTCCAGCTGTTGGCTATTTTATGCAACAGTTCAGATCCATTATTATTATTATCCATTCTATTAATTTATCCTCCACTTGAGTGTCATAATATTGTTTTATATTTAAACGTGTTACAACTCCATTGCTCTAAATACACAGAATAATGTGAGGGAGTTTACACATCATGTTTGCAACAGCTTTTTGTCATATTTTACTGTATGAGACCTAAATAGTTTTGAGTTGAGCTGTTATTTATATGTTGCTTGGAAACTCTTCTTGTTTGTTTGTCCTGCTCTTTATGTTCCCTCCTGGATTTAAGGTCCCCAGGGCTGAATAATGATGCACTTACAGAAAATGAGCAGGAAGGGGTTTGGACAGCATTCTTTTAAAGCTTGTCTCTTCTTCTCTGCTCTATTTTTAACACATTTGTATGCAAGTCATGCACAATGTAAAGTTTGATGATGTCTTAAGAAGTTACTACTTATATTTTGAGTCGTACCTTTTGAGCTTTGAGTGCAATTTGCTTGTCTTGCTTATTACCATGGAGACGATACACACATGTGGATTTGTGGGAAATGTAATGCTACAAGTAGTTGCAGTGATCTCATCACTTCATACTGAAGCAGCAGGGAGGACAGCAGACTATGAGAACAGACCGAGGCAGAGACAGAAAAGAGGAGGAGCTTATACACATATTACATCATTTGTTAGTCTCACGAACAGATTTGCTGGAGAGCCACCACTAGCTTGTGTGTATATGCAAGTGTGTGTTGGGCTGGACTGACGAGAGGGAAAAGAGAGACAGCTGATTTCCGTACGGCACATCTTCAACTGCTCAAACAACATGTCTCAAGTAAGACCACTGTTTTAAAAAGAGATGACATCATCGCACCTTGTTTAAATTACCGTCTGCTGATTTGGACAGCCAGAAATCCCAGATGTGTGTTGTCAGTTTTCTTTTCTCCTTTTCTCTCAGCCGGGTCAGGGAGAAGATGAACAAATGCAACGTCCTGAGGTGAGAGACGAGGACCTGACCGACGCAAAGGGCAAACTAGGTGCGAGTGGGCCAGCGAAGAGCAAGACGTTTGAAGTGCTGGAGGAGTGTGGTGAGGACATGTGCACTTGATGGAAATAAGATGAAGACGAGATCAAACACATATGATACAGCCTTTTGTTTTCTGTATCTGGTTGAGCCAAAATCACTTCATGTCAGTGAGTTTGTGGAGGGGCGGTTCCTTATGATGCCCAAGTTTCCACTCCAAATACAGAGAGGAAAGGAGGCTCGTAATGATGGGAGATTCCTGTTCAGCAGTCTAATCACCCAGTGGGATAAAGTGTGTACTTATTTAGAGCATTCAACTGTGAAACACAACCGTTCTTACTAAGATGGAAATATTCTGTTATTTCTTTCTTCACAGAGAAAAGTGGGAAAGCTGCTCCCTCCGTGTTCAGTGGAGTGAGGACTGGAGGGGAGACTGTTTTGAACACACGTTCAGCTCGACCTATCAGGAAGTAGCAGTGGACTTCCTGACCATGATTGGGCTACACTTGTTCCACCATATGGGTTTGGGCTCTTTGTTCTTCCACCAACTCTACTTCAGTCTATGAAACGTCTCTATGTTTTCTTCCTTCAACAAATGCATTGGTATATGCTATGCCAGTTCTTCATTTTTTAAAGATAATTTGTATAATCATTGTTGTTTTTGTCACACCAGCATTCACGCACTCTTTGAGATTGCAGGATAATAAGGAACACAAGAACACTACTCCAATAACGATTGCAGAAGAAAGATTTTTCATAGAAAATAAGTTTGTTGCAACAAATTCTGTCTCACTCATCCTGTGTTTCATTGTGTGCCAGAAATACAGTAAATGTTAAAAAAAAAACTGTCAAAATGTGTTTGTTTTTTTACTTTTTATTCAAAAAATTATTTTCATCGACAAACGGAATTAATAAAACTTTATTAGAGAATAACTACTACACTAGATGAGGCCAGGAAACTACAGTGGGCCATGGTGTGGTGGGTAAAGATGGGAAAATACAAAAAAAAGCATGTAACAAGGAAGAAGAACCAGACCCTAGAGGTTGTGAAAGAAAAGGTGCACATTCGATTTTTATTTCATAAACTTGTGATGCTGATCTTGGAGAATTTTGGCAGAGGACTTGGCGTCGTAGAACAACTCATTGATTTCCTCTACCTGCTCCCTCTCCACGTTCTCTTTACCCTGAACACGGCCCAGCAGGCTGGCAGGTGTCAGTAGCTGTACAGCGTACCTGTGAGGAAATAGGAAATAAGCTACTCATTAGACCAACACATATACATACAGTATAAACCAGTTTACAGAACGTAAGGAGGAGTGGCATCCGATCCTCACTCTATTGAGTGTTAAACAATGCATGTTCTTACCTGAGCGTGGTCTTGGTGCCGATCTCTGCCAGGTGTGAAAGAGCTTCCTCGCTGATATTGATCCCCTCAGTCTGAGAGCGGATCTTGATGATCTACAAACCACAATGTCATTAGTATCACATGCAGGGATGGCACACGCATCACACATGCAGATACCTTGATGCTGAGACTCGCCTGCTTCATCTCCTGGGATGTGTACAACATGGTGCGGATGATCATGACTCTGTCCAGCAGGTCCAGAGGAATCCCGTGTGGAGAGGTGATGTCCTCTGTCCCCCTGGTGAGTAACAAATCATTTTGAATACTTCCTATCTTAAATCCTCGAGAGAACAATGTTCTTTTCTGTTGAATTTTTACCATTTTTTTAGACCTCCTACCTAATCAAACAGTTTCCCCTGTTAGAAGCAAACACAACAATGGGGGCGATGGTGCTCTCGAGCGCTCGATGGAGGTATGTAAAGCATTCGATGTCCAGCATGTGCACCTCGTCTACAAACAGCACACCTGGTACGAGCTCAGCCACACCTTGGTCAATGTAGCGGTTCACCACCTTGTTAATCTCAGCGCGCAGTTTATCTAAAATACAAGAGAAAACAGGAATGGATAAGTAATAAATTGCAACTAGTGGTGAAGCCAGCAGGTAATGTGAGTTGGGAAGTTGTCAGCTTTTCTTTACCTGTGATTTCTGTCTTTTTGGGCTTCATTAATTGTCCCATCATGGACAGAATGTCCTGGCCTCCCTGGGATCAAAGAGAGGGTAATTATTAATTATTTTAAATTGTTTATGAGGGAAAACTCTGGAAAACTGATAATCTATTTTCTAAGATGCAAACAGCTGCACTGATATTAAATTAAAATACATTTGCAGTTACATACCTGGGGTCTGGCATTTGCAACATCCAGGTCATGCAGTGTGACATCTTGGACTATCTCCTTCTTTTTGTGGACATCACCTTTGGGTAGCGGCACATACTCCTCTGCCTCCAGGTCGAACTCTGTAGCAAACGTGTCACAGCGACCTTGTCTCTGCAAACACAGTGTGCCAACAATGTATAGATAACTGTTTAAAAATTGACCCCGCGTTAAACAAAAAAGCAGTGCAGGGGGAGGAGAAAGGCAGGTGTATGATTGAACCCGGTGCCAGTCCATCCTAGAGAGGAAGGCATGCGGCTGAGGGATGAAAGGGTTTCAGAAAGCAGGTTATGATACGGCTGTCAACAGTAACAAATGTGTTGTCCAGCCCTCCTTCTTTGGCCTCTGACTTGAACCTACCCGCTCCCCCAGCCCACCTGCACTGATTAAAGGAACCATCCCTGTAGCCTGTCAACACAGGCCACAAGCCCTGCTGCTGGAAAAGCGGCATTGTGGGAGATGGAGAGATAGAATGAGAGAGGCTCATTCCACAGTACAGTAGAAATGCTGCAGAGCTTTGATGCATAGCTGAAAGAACACCACCATGAAGGGTTGAGGAGGACATGCAAGACCGAAAACACTGAACTTTGGTCTAAACAAATATTTAAGGTTTTTATTCAAAATGGCTGCTCAAAACGTGTGTAGCACAATACCTTGACAGCTCCACTGTTGGCTTCAATGTAGATGACATCTCCCACTTCCACACGCTCTTTCTGAAGACTCTCATAAATACTGGGGTCCAGCTAAGAAATGAAAACAAGACATTTGTACCAATTGGTCGGTGAAAGTGAGGTGGATTGTGGGTCACAAAAAGGGTTTGTCAGAATAATGTGGAGGAAGAAAGAAGGTGTTTTATTGAGAGTTTTGCTAGGGAAAGATTAAGAAATCAAATATAGCCATAATCTGGATTCAAAATACACATTATTGTTAGGTGTAAAAAGAACCATATAATTATTTTAGCAAATGTGAAGTTCCTTAATAAAACCTAAAATTCCCATGAATTCAGTGACTATTATCACTTCACTGTTTATACAAGCAAAATATCTCAGCGTGCTTTATATGCATCAGACAGAAACAAAGAAAGATTCCAGCTCCCAATCTGACCTTCAGCTGCTTTGTGCCTTTGCCCGTCTTCAGACCGATGATGACGTGGCTGATGGTTTTTCCGTAGCCACCCATGGGATTTTCTGTCTCACAGGGGGTCAGCTCTGTCACCTCCCCTTCATACACCTCCTTTGTTTCTTTGATTCGCAGTCCTGAATGTGGGTGATATTACAGTCATGCACACACACACACACAAATGTACGGTGCAGAGTGAGAACTCAATTGCGTCTAGGGGTGGGAATCAACGAGGCCAACGATTCGATTATAAACCGATTATCAACAATCTGAGTTTGCTAGTCAGAGTTTGCTAGTCACTTCCTACTTCTGTGAAAATAATTTATGAAAATCAACAGGTTAATTACCTATTTATTATTATAGTGTTTATTTCGGCCTTGAACAATAAAAACATTATGGGTGTAAATGTAGTGAGTGCTGCATGTCTGTTATGTGCAACGCCACAGACTGTCCGGGCGCTGCTTTTTCCGAGTTCGGCCTTTTGCGTTCCGTAAACAATACGGAAATAGAATAATCGATTTTTGGCATTTGTGAATCGGTTCAGAACGTCCACGACCGTATCGCGATGCATCTAAGAATCGTTGTTTTTCCCCTATACCTAATTGCGCCTTTATATTCCTATATCAACCAAGCCACTGCATCCTTCAGTCTACTGAACTGAAGGATTTATTACAGAAGGGAACACGTGTGTGTACGTGCCCATGAAATGTCCGGACATCATCTCTTGTAACGTGATCACGCTCCTATTCCACTTTCATGCAGCCGGTGGCACCGAGTATGAGCAGCACACAGGTGGCTGATCCGCTGTGCTGAGGGTCAGACAGCAATACTTAAAGCAGGGTCTGTCATGGCACTCTTATCAGCAGAGTGATGACAACTTCAAAATGAAACCCCCTCCTCCCCGGGGATCCTGTTCTAGGGGGAGGAGCGAAGGTGCTGATGACCGGCTCTCCCTCTACCTAAGCTCCATTTCCTACCCTGCGACAGGTACCATCAGCAGTCAGACAAACCTCTTCCCCCTCTTCAGCCTTCCTTCCTTCTCAACACCATTCTCATATGCCTGCTGTCAAGTTTCGCCTTTCAGCTAAAAAAAAAGGTGCAGGACACCTTGCTTTTCATGCCCGTGGACTCCTCCCTGAGGGAATAAGTTGGTCATTTAAGGTCCCAAGAGATGGAAGAAAGTAGTGGAACTAAAAGTATTTTCCCCCTCATATAGCCCAAGTGGTATTTAGTCATACAGACAGTTTTGGTTTTAGTTGCTGAGGTTGCGTGTTGGTGTCATCCCTCCAAAAAGTTTAATCGGGATAATCCACAGACCTTGATGTTATTTATTTTCTGTTGAGGCTCATTTCAGTTGAAAATATCAATATAAAGTCTGGTAATTATATGACTTTAATTTGAATTTACATTCCTTTACTACACTTGCTTTCTCTTGGCATTACTACCCATATAAATTAACTGTTAACCAGTACAATCAAAAACAACAAGCTCGGTCACAGTGACTGGTTTTTGGAGAAGCAACTATGGCCACGGAGCCAAATCATATTTAAGTTACACTCACCAATGGCTCTCCTGAAATTCTCCATCAATACTTCAGTTTTTTTAATCTCAGTTGAGTAGACCTCACTGCCAACCATGGGGCAGAAAGGCACCTTGTTTCCCAACTCCTGTGCTACAGCCAAGGCGAGTGCAGTCTAAAGGAACAAGTAGAAAAGAGTCAAAATCTGCAGCAACAATAAAAGAGGACAAATTAAATTAAGCATTAAGCTGCGCTCCGAGTGAATGAACAATTCACACTTACCTTTCCTGTACCGGGTGGCCCTGCCAGTAACACTGCCCGTCCTGCCATCTTCTTTGATCGGATGAGCTCAACAATGATGCCACAAGCCTGAAGTGGTTGGGGAAAAAGGATTGTACTATTATGCTCTATATTGACAATGGTAACATGTAAACAGCACTTGGCTGCAGTACAAGTAGCTGATTGTGGGAAACCCTGAGTTGAGTGCTATGCTATTTTAGCAGAATTGACTTAAAAGCAGGTGAGATTGATTTGAGTTAATATATCCCTGCCATGCCCCGATGCTGCATTAACCCCTGGTCAATCTATCATCTGTGCTTCTGTAGTTTAGACAGCAATGCATCCCCACAGTCAGGTGTCTCCTTAGCCTGGAAATCAGAGCATCAGAATTACTAGATGTCTACGTCTATTCACACATTTTGAACCTGGTCTGGTCACTGAATGGTGACAGACTGCGGATACTTTTTGTTTGAGATTCCATTTTCACATCTCGATTTCTTGTGTATGAATAAATTTCCTTCATAGTTGAATACAATCACCATGAGGGCTAATATTGTTTGTCTATACAGCATGTACAATCAATGTGTTTCCATTAATCAATGCATTTCGTTTATATGCTGACTTGGTAAGGACTCTACAAATAAAACGTTTAAAATAGTATATTTTTCCCAAATATGAATGTAACTTATTTAGTGGACTCTCTCTTCCAACCGGAGTAACAGCGACACCACAGTGCTAACGGAACTAGCTTGTTCGTGCACCTGACCGCCTGAAATGAGCGAAATCATCCACGCAACGACAACAAAAAACCTCCTCAGCTCTCGAATTCACCCCTCATAAACAATACAAGAATACCGTAGTTGCGGTGAAACATGAATTGTACCTCTCTTGCAGCCTCCTGGCCGACTAGACCGCATGCTGTTTGTTTAGCAATCCCGGCCTCGTCTAGCCCGAGTCCTTTAACATGACTGTGAGTGGCGATCCGCTGAGTTTTTGTGGTGCTCTTTACCTCCTCGATCTTCATAGCTACTGCTTCTTTACAAATATGTTGTGTAAAAAACTGCAAGGTCTATGGTGTAGAAAATCAAACCTGTGCCTCAGATAACTTCTCACCGCCACAAACGGCGCCGAAACTCAAAACACAGGGAGATCGGTTTCCATGTGGGTAACTAGGGAAAATCAGCGGAAGTGATACCTTTCAAACAACGTTACCGCCCATTTAGACTATTCAGTGAAACCATTGGATATTGTCAACTGAAGCGGCATATTAATTGGCTAAAATGCATGTCAATCATTTCCAACGAAAAAACCCGCCCATTACAATGTTAACTTCCGGTTACGGTCCCGTTGTTTGGTCGTACTAGAAACTGATAGAAACTTGTCAAAGTATAAATAAAATCTTCAGATGAATACAGAACTAAACAGACATTGAGGGTTCATATAGTCGGCAATTATTTACAATGAGGCTTTAACCAACGAGTTATTATTCAGTTTTCCTCTTATTATTTTTATTTTTATTTATTTTTTTAACTACCGAACAAAGGTTCCGCTTTAGCATGTTGTCCTCGGGATGAATTGCACTGACAGCAAAGCCGTTTCTCTCAACCATGCTCATGCCGAAGTAACGTTAAAGTTTTATACGTGTGTCTTTGTGTTGTAAACTAATGTAAACAGCTCGTTGTTGGATGTATTCGCGGGTTATTCAGCGGAT
Organism: Chelidonichthys spinosus; assembly: GCA_029853015.1. Taxonomy (NCBI): domain Eukaryota; kingdom Metazoa; phylum Chordata; class Actinopteri; order Perciformes; family Triglidae; genus Chelidonichthys; species Chelidonichthys spinosus. Next base: position 17,951,983 of record CM056822.1, read on the forward strand.
GTCGACGAAGGGAAACATTGTCGAAGGCAAATAATTCCGTTGGAAGCGAGTTCAAGGTCCAGCTGCTAGTTATTACGCACATCGACAACATTGACGTTGCATCAAACTACTGTCAACATGTCAGAGTCCGCTGGCAGTCGCACCCAAACATTAAATTTCAACGTCGGCGTGCTCGGCCATGTCGACAGCGGGAAGACGTCGCTCGCCAGGGCGCTGAGCAGCACCGCCTCCACGGCTGCCTTCGACAAGAACCCGCAGTCCCGGGAGAGAGGCATCACGCTGGACCTCGGCTTCTCCTCCTTCACTGTGGATCTTCCGGGTCACCTGCGGGACAGCGGGGGCCAGCAGCAGTACGACAGCCTGCAGTTCACCCTGGTAGATTGCCCAGGACACGCATCTCTTATTCGGACTATCATTGGGGGTGAGCTGTCTGAATTCTGAACGTTTTTTTTTTTTTTACGTTAAACACAGGATACTGTCAGACGTTGACCTGATATACCAATAGTTGCTGATTCAAGCTGATCGCTACCCTAGTATGGCTTAAGTCTTTTCATTATTTTTTTTGCCAACAAAGTTAAGGGAGCAATTTTTGTGAGAAACCCCACAAAAACAACTATAAAATACAAATGTGTTCTAGGCTCAATCAACACAAACACATTGGTGCCGGTGTGTGGTTATCAGTAATAATATGAAAGTGTTTGAGGTATTAGTACCAGTGTCTAACGTCACAAGAGAGCACAATATGATGTGCTGTGTCCTGTACTGACTGACTAAATGCTGCAGTCACAGTAGGATGCTGTTTACACTACATCCTCACAGTTATCGCACACACACATCTGACCTATCCAGCAGAGGGCGCCTTTCTATTGCACTAAGAGCTGCAGAAAAAAGTCGATTAGTTGTCAAGTATTAAATTAATTGCAATCTAGTTTCGTAATGTGGATATTTTCTGGTTACTTTAGACCCCTGTGACAATTACAAGTCTTTTTTTTTAACCAAAACAATTAATCGATTAATTGAGTAAATATAGACAGAATATGATCGTTAGTTTCAACCCTAATTGACTTGGATGGTTGGGAGTATGAGGAGAAATAACTATTGTAGTCTTCAGTGCAGATACTGATGACACTTACTCAGAGGGACACTGTCTTCATTACCTGTTTTCTATTATAGTCTTTCTCATTTGTCAAATAAATGAACAACCAGCATCAGACTTTTTCAACTTACGTTATGAGATAAATAGACATTGGTGCAAGTAATGGTCTTGGTATTAAATCAGGATAGAGGCACTCAACAATGAATGTTGCTGTGTCGTGTAACCAACACACTAAATGGACCCTATGAGCCGGTGGGGTGGCACATGCTGTAGATTAGGGAGGAGGAAAGTATGGGGATTGGGGTAAGCATTAAACTTCCCCTCCTGTCCCAAGTGGGAAGAGCACAGGAAAGAGAGGGAGCCAAATAGAAGGAGAGAACAGAGGGGAACACAGGAAAGAGAGACTGCCAAAGTCAGGAAAAGAAAAGAGGCAAAGGGAAGACAACCAAGTGAGCTGCAGCTCTGGTTTCAACCCTCTAGCCTTTTACTCTCTCTTTGCTTTTGAGCACCCCTCCTGTAATTTCTCTTCTTGTTCTACTGTTATTTTGGGGTATCTGTGTCCATTCCTGTTTGTGCTGCTGTCGTCAGCTTTGTAGTCTCTATTCACAGTCCTTACATCTTTTTATAGGTGCACAACGGGAAAGCTGGAATGTCCCTGTTCTGATTCAAAACAGTGTTTCTTCCATGTCAGTAATATGTGGCGTTTTCCACTCTCTCTAGGTGCCCAAATCATTGACCTGATGATGCTGGTGGTGGACGTGGTGAAAGGGGTGCAGACTCAGACTGCAGAGTGTCTGCTGATAGGAGAGCTTACCTGCCCTCGCATGGTGGTCATCCTGAACAAAGTCGACCTACTGCCACCCAACAAACGACAGAGTGCCATTGAGAAAATGACCAAGAGACTGCACAAAACCCTTGAGAGCACCAGGTTTGCATTTTTTACAAGTCAAAGAATAAATTGTGATCGTGTGGAAACCCAGACAACTAAGTGAGCTAGGCCGTCCCATTCTGTCCCAGTAGACAAGGGTTGAATCTCTTGTTGATTTCCTCATTCTTTACACATTCTGTCTCCCTCTGTGCATTCCAGCCGTCTGTCTGTCAGACGCACTTGTTTCTTTTTTTTTTTCTTCATTTCAAGTAACTTTATCAATATCTCTAATCATTACTTCAACATCAAAGTATGAAGTAATTTCAATATGACTGTTTTTCTGTTGGCCAGATTTAAGGAATGTCCAGTGATTGCTGTGGCAGCGAAGCCTGGGGGCCCGGAGTCTCCTGACACAGAGGAGCCACATGGAGTGCCAGAGTTAATAGAGGTTAAGTCTGGAAACACTCTGGTTCCCCTCCATTGTTACTAATTTGGCTCAAAAGAGCACATAAGTTCTCACTTATGAACAAGTGCCGTTATTCAGCTAGCATTATTCAAGTGGTGGTTAAACAGTAAAGCAGGTCCTCTACTGTGTTCACACAACTGAAACTAACAGCATAATACTTTCTTTGTCCAGTAAACAAAGTATATCGTTAGTATAGTATGTACTGCAGTTAAAACATGCTGGTGGTTACTGCTTTATGTTGATAGTGAGAGAAAAGCAGGGGGAGATGGGATCACATGAAGCAAAGGCCTACAGATTTGATTATTTAAAAACATTTAAGTTTTACATAAATGCATAACATCCATCTATCGATCCATATATCCATTATCTGTAACCGCTTACCCTGTTCAGGGTCACCTGGACAGGTCGCCAGACTGTCACAGGGCTGATACATGGAGACGCTCACATTGACACCTATAGTCAATTTAGAAAAATTGCAGTATCTAGTATTTACACACTTAAAAAAGAGAGATGGTGTGTGATCAGCAGTGTTTGTGTAGTCATGACAGTTATATCCACTGGCTGGATATGGATCTAATTAATGCCTCCCTTTTATCGGGTTCCATATGTGTGTGTGTGTGTTACCTTGCTGTATTATGACAGCTGTCATCTTTTGTGTGTATAAATAAATGTGTCTTTCTTCTTGCCCTTTTGGTGGTCTCAGCTTTTGAAGAAACAGACATATCTCCCTCAGAGAGACAGCAGAGGTGACCTCCTGATGGCTGTGGACCATTGCTTCTCCATCCGTGGTCAGGGAACAGTCATGACTGGAACCATCCTGCAGGGGTCACTGGCTGTCAATGACACAGTGGAAATCCCAGCACTTAAGGTATGCACCCAAAATTGGACGGATTTTGAACCTCTGATATTTACTGGCAGGTAACATACCAGAGTGCTGGAAATGCTTTTGTAACTACAGAGATTTGGAGGTTGAGAATTGACCTGGACAGAGGGAGGGATGTGGGTACAGAGGATGTCAGTTTAATGTGAGGGCAGGATGAGGGGACGGGGTGGGATGGAAGCAAAGGCATTTGGTAATTTAGACCAGATGCACACTTTCAGCCAGGCTCAGCAGTTTTGTCTGCATTTTTCATGTTTACCTCTTGGTGGCAGCAAATGGCTAAATTAACATTTGTTGCGAAGTCTTGATCTGTGCCACCACTGTTGGCTTGGTCAGTTTATAGGAGACAACAAAAACAGGTAGATGGACAGGCTGTAAGTCAGGCATGTTTTAAATGATTGTGTACTTGTGATTAGCTTAGACATTTACAGTTCAAACAAAACAAAGCACAATTATGTTTTCAACAATGCTAGATATTATTGAAAACTGTATTCTAATATGATTGCACAACTGCATATTTAATGGCTGTACTGTAAATGCATGTTATTGAAACAAACTCTCTCTAGTCCTCTATAGGGCCTTCCCCCTAAATATATTATAAGAATATTTGTACTGTATTTATGTCATGCTGTATTTGTTGTATAGTTTCTGTTTTAAATGTAAAATGAATAGATAGTATTTATGTGGTATTTATTGTATCCCTATTCTCTCTGGCATCAGGTGACCAAGAAGATAAAGTCGGTGCAGATGTTTCGGAAGCCGGTGCTGGGGGCCATGCAGGGGGATCGTGTGGGTGTGTGTGTGACACAGTTTGACCCCAAACTGTTAGAGCGGGGTGTGGTGTGCACCCCAGGGTCCCTGCGCACCCTCTATGCAGCCGTCATCTCTGTGAGGAAGATAGGCTACTTCAAGGGCTCTCTTGCCACCCGTGCTAAGTTCCACATCACCATGGGTCATGAGACCGTCATGGCGAGGGTGACCTTCTTTGGTCTGCCACCTGACGGTGCCTCAGAGGTGCCCTCGGACACTACTCCACCTCCATCTCAACCCTGCTCGCTGGATACACCCTTCACCTTGGAGAGGGAGTACTTCTACCAGGATGAATACGTCACCGGTCAGGGAAAGGCGAGTCCCGGACCTGAGCCAGAGCAATGGGCCTTGTTGGAGTTTGATAGGCAGGTCACATGCCCCTCACTCTGCCTGGTGATTGGTTCGAAGTTGGACACAGACATCCATGCCAATGCATGCCGCTTGGCGTTCCAGGGCCGTCTGCTCCAGGGGTTTGAAGATAAAGGCTATGCTGAGACTGCCCTGCCTCATCTGCGCATCTACAAGACGAAACACAAGGAGGGACAGGTGGAGAGGGTGAGTGGGTCACTCAGCAGATTATTTCAAAAGGTCTTTTCCTCACCGTCATCCTCTCTGTTGATCCTTGCGTGTTGCCCTTGCTCCTTGGCGCTCGATCACCTTACGTACTCCTTTTGGCTGTGATTCTTCTTTGGATGTTTGTCATTGCTGTTGCCACTGGACCGTGTCTCTAGACAGAGCTCCTATTGTACATAAACAGGCACACACAAACAAGCATGCACACGCAACCCTGGTGATCACTGAGTGAGGCACGGATAGGTATGCATGCCTTCACATGTGCTGTGACACGGAGGCGTGCCTGGGTGGCCAACTGACGCCACTAGCCCTGTCTAGCTGTCAGAGGCTGGCACTGTTTGGACACACCTGAGTGGCACAGGAATACCCACATGTCTGTGTGAGTTAACCCCCCTCTTCTCTCTGGCTCAGCTTCTTTCTCCCTCTCACAAATGCAGTAAAGATTTTTGCTCTGTCCCGTTCTGTACCAAAATCCCTTGCTCCAGTTAATACCACCCGATCCATATCTCATCTTATCAAATGTTTTTGTTTTGGGGAATTTTTCAACACCCGCCGACTTCTCGATGTTTGTGTTTTCATCTGTGGGTACAACTGTGGTTGTTGTCATTCTGCGCTGTACAGTTAAGCTCCTCTATGTATACCCTTGTGCAGGGTCAGACTCAGGTCATGGGTCAAGTGTGTGAACTAGTTTCCTGCTGTTAGCACCTCAGGCTGTTGACAGCTCCAGTCAGTCACTCAGGAGTCGAGCAGCATGTGCGAGAGGTCAGACCGTGGTCGCGTGACGCTACATTCGTCTCCAAGAAACAGGCAGTTATGTTTCAAGATTTAAGAATTCCTTTTTGCAGAAGAACATTACTGGCATTGTTGAGATATGACGGTCTCAACCAGTCCCAATTAATACGGTCTGTCAGACATGTACAGCAACTGTATTTTTTTTATCAGTGCATCAGTCACGCTTGAGGGGCGTCTGGGTCAAATGTTCAAGAATGAATGAGGGTTAGGCAGAAGAGAGAGGAAGAGCTGGCGGTGGGGGGTAAGTTGGAGACAGAGCGGTGCCCTCATGTTATCAGATTAGTGGCGGGTTAGATCGACTTAGTGATGGATGATAAGAAAGAAATACAAACAAATCTAGCATAAAATGCACAGGATGAAAGGGAGTGCTAGACAGTCAGGCGGCGGACCTCGAGGAATGTGTCCTAGGGTGAGCGGTACAGTTGGTGAGGGTACAGACAGAGGATCAGCTCTTCTTCCGCAAATCTGCCACGACGAGTGAATGAAACGGTGACAACACACAAGATCTAGGCATAAGAGGAAGGAGAAATGAGATCCAACCAAACACATTGTGGTATTTTCACAATCATAACTGGATCACATGTCACTTTTGCAGCTTCTAAGGTTCTTTCTTACTCTCCCTCATGCTCAGGTGACCGACGATTACACTGTGATCGGCCGCAACCTCTTCAAGAAGGAGACCAACCTCCAGCTCTTTGTGGGGTTGAAGGTCATTCTGTCGACAGGCGAGACTGGCGTTATCGAGGGTGGATTTGGGCAGAGCGGGAAGTTCAAGATCCGAGTACAAGGTAAGGATCCCATGAGGTGAGAAGTTATTGTTCCTTCACGTCTGTCACACCAGTGCTCAGACCGCTGACACTGTTAAATGGAGGCAGAGAGATGTTGCATAGAAAAGTCTCCCTCTTCATCAATACACACATCCAGAGCACTCTTTCTTTCCTTGGACGTCGGGGCTCTGCGGACAGTGTTCAGGATGCGGTAAGAGTGGTAGGCCTGACATCCTGAGCCACATTCCCAGGATTCCTCTGGGGATTGCCTGTGTTCCGGGGGAAGTCTGTTCCATGTTTATTTTACCTTCTGTTGCTCCGAACCCACTGCTCCACACTGGGAGGGAAGAGAAAACAAAAACATTTAGAAAGAGAACCTCACCTACATCCTCTTCACTGCCTCACTTAGGTCTCAGACGTACTAATGCACACATCTTAGAGCGTGGACATAATATAAACATCCAGTGGTGTTCATGTGACTCCCTGTCGACATTTGGGCCAAAGATGGCACTATTCTGCTGATAAGGTGTTGGTCACATCATTGATACTGCCATATGTCTGAGTACAGACATGTCTGGGTACACAAAGTACTGAGTACTTTATTGCTCGTGTCAATCTAACCTTCACTGATGACATTTTAACTCTGAAGTTTTGCTTAATGGTAGTTAAGCCTTTTGCAAGCTTTATATTTGCACTTTTCTTTAGGCTTATATAAATGTGTAGGAGTATCTTCTTTCATGCAGACTTTGCTTTCTGTTCTCCATACCTACTCCTCATGACATGCATTATTTCTTGGGGCCACAACTAACTACTTACTATTTCTGTTACCTGCTAGTCTACATCTGTTTTCCTCTATTATTCATTTCATAATGGTTTGGTCGACAAATGTCCATCAACATTACCTCGACCCTAAGGTGATGTCATCAAATTCATCATTTTGTTTAACCCCAAAATATGAATTTTACAAACAAACAAACAAATGCAGTAAATCTGCACCTTTTGAGAAGCTGGTATTAGAGAGTGTTTGGTCATTTTCTGTCAATTTAATTTAGGAGGACGGTACGTTTATCATTTCTTCATACTATTTACTGCTCCTCCAAAATAAACTTGCCAACTTGGCTACTGCCCCTATTTTATTTTTCCACCAAACCCAATTTATAGCTATATTTGTTGCTTATTGGGTGTGATGTTGGACCCTGTCTGATGAACACGTAATGCTTCACATGCGCGTAGCTTGCTTCTTTCGGCTTCAGTGACCCTTTTCTCTTTAAGTCCGTGCAGCATTTTCATTCTAACACAAATGCCTAGAAATGTATTTGAGCACAAACGTGTAAAAGTGCATCCGTATCCGACCAGAAATAATTTAAGTCTGAGCGTGTGAACTTGTTCTGTGGTGGTAAACGGACATGTTCAGCTGGTCGTAGATAACAAGAAGAGATTTCTGTCTGCGCTGCAACCATAACAACCCTTACATTGGCATAACGATAACAAGAAGAATGCTGGCGCCGTTGAACGTGAGGTCAGACAGCCAGCGTGTAAAGCAGTGAACCCAGAACATTTCTTACCTTCCTCGTGCAAAACGGCAAACAAGCAGGCACATACACAGAGAGAGCCGAAAGGGGTCGACACGATGGCATAGAAAAATCGGCAGTGCATGCATGAGCTCAGCTTTCAGGAGAACGGCTCGGTGTGGCTGAGAACGAGGCCCGAGCAAGAGGAGCAACTGTTTCACTGCACATCTTCATCAGTTACATCAGGAGGATGAAGGCATCAGTTGATCTCGAGGTCAGCACACTGAACAGGCTCCAGCACAGATCCAGTAGCTGCCACATAACCAGAAAGAAAAGATCTCTATCAAGCATTACATATACCTACACTTAGATGATTAGGTTGAGCCAAGTGACATACATGATATAAGTTATAATCTAGATTTATTACATAAGGGGATCTATTTATATAATGTTTTTTTTTTCTTTTGTTTTTTACTTGACCTGCCTATTTATCTTCTCTTCAGAGGGCCTTTACCCAGAAACCAAGCAGGTGTTATCCTCCTCCTCTAAGAAGAAAGGGAAGGGTGGAACCAAAGGTGGACCAACGAATGAAGAGGAGCCTAAAACTGATTCTCAGCCCGTTATCATTCACTTGCATTTCAAGCGCTATATCTTCGATCCCCATAAAAAGATGGTTCAATCTTGACTTTTCCGCCCAGAATCGTGTCTCAGCGCTCTCAGACAGGCAGAGATCAGTTTCAGAGGTCATGTAGAGGTGAGGGGAATACTGGCCTGTATCAGGAATATGTTATATAATATGTTCTTCTATCAGCCTCTGATAGAGACAGTCTGCTTGAAGGCAATGAACGTGGAATGCCGAACACGTGAAACAACGGATTGTTTAAAATCTCCCTTCATGGAGATGAACTTAATCCAGTTTGCTCCATCACAAGGGTCGAAGCCACTTTTCTGTCCCCATCAAGTTTGAGTTGTCTTAAAAAATCTTCTGTACTTTTGTTCTTCTTTGTACGTCTAAATCAAACCTTGTGACTCGCAGAAAACTAATCAGTGAGCATTACAGAAACACTGAACTCACAGATTTCAACAGATCTCTACGCTCACCGTCTGTGTCTCCCTCTCATGCTGGGATAGAGGCCATGTTATGTTTCAAGCTTGTTTAATTTGTCCATATTTTAATAGTTTTTCTTTTCATTTCATTTCACATTGATGGTGGTCTTGGAAGCTGCTTTTTACACAGAATAGCAGTTATTCCAGAGGTTACTTAAGTTGAATTGAAAACGGATCTTTTCAGGAAGAAAAATAAAGCAAAGCTATGCTGAAACTCAATTTCTGACTGTTATTCTCCGTGTGTCTTTGATGTATATAATAAGAATATAATGCAATGGTTGTGTCCACAGAACAGGCTGGACTTGACGACGGCATATGTACTACATTCAAAAGAGATATTATATCCACATTACTGAACCATAAACTCTAACATGTGTCATACCTACGGTTCACTCCAGTTAGTTTCTTATGCTGTCATCCATACAGTTCAGCATAATGGCACATTTAAAATGAGTTTTCCAGATGTCACACTGTCCAGAATCAATCCCTGCTGTATCTAATATCCATAAGAAGTTTACCTGTAGCGTGCGGTTTGAAACTGCCTACTGAATCATATTACCCTGACCTGTACAAGCATGATCAATACATGATGCAAGATTCAGAAAAGTGATCTCTGGTGATTTTGTACTTTGATGTACATAGTAGTAATTTTTTACAGACATTATAAACTTGATGTGTAACCATGTCTTTTATTCGGTTGGTAAGTGCTTTCACTTATTTCTCTTTCATTGTAACATCAACCATGTTTGAATAAGTAAACAATGAAAATAGAAATAGGATATGGTAAGAAACATTCATTGACGAACCATATTATAGATGATTGAAGGTGCTATTACACTGCCAGTCATTGACAAGTGTGCATGGTGGCAGTGATCATGCCTCTGTGTCTGCGAGGGTTTTGTGTCCGCCCTGTCACAGAAGTGCCGTGGGGTGGGGCAGTGAGAGTGCAGGACGCTCGGTGGATGATGTCAGCAAACTGTCCCCGTGAACAGCGACTCTATCTCAGCAGGAATCTGTGGAAATTGGAGGGAGGAGGGAGGAGCAGCAGGAGCAAGAGGGGACACTGGAAGGATTGTTCCTCTGAGTGACAGTCCTTTTAGTCTTATCTCCTCTCGTTCCTCTTATAGAAAACCAGACGGGGGGGGGGGGGGGGGGGGATCTGCTGCTTTCTTACTCCTGTGTCTCCAATTTTCTCTTTCTCGCTCATTCTCCATCCATTCCAGTTTTTATTGAAAACCTTTTTTCTCTGTACATTACTAGTCTGATGTCTCAACATGAGACGGGAATGGACATCATTTTGTTTGGGCCGTAAATATTTTCCTTTAATGTCATCGTTTCACAGGCAGACCATTAAGATGCTCACATTTGTGTCATTGCAGGAATATAGTCGGTTGGAGACGGATGTGAGAGTATTTTTAGATCTAAAAAACTAGTGCTCATATTTGTCAGGTCCATATTGAATATCCAACCTGTATGTTTTTCTTCTTAAAATGATTAAGAAATGTATGCACACATATAAATCAATTAGCTGAAAGCCATTCTTGTTGCGCATTTCCACTCGATTGAAAAAATAAAATGCATTTTGCCTTGATACGATTATAAATACTAAAAAATCCATTTGCCAATGCGCATTGTGAAAGGGTGATTATTTTCATCCTCCTTGTCTTGATAAAGATCCTCTCGCGTTTCATTAACACAGTCACTGTGTGCATCCCGTTTCCCCCTCTATTTTTTAACATGCATGCTAATCCTGTTGGTGTGTGTGTGTGTGTGTGGGGGGGTAAGACAACACAGTCCTTTCTGAGCTTAGGTGAGGAGGTTTGGGTGGACCACATAATCCGCTTTTAGAGCCGTAGCTGATTGTGGCAGGAGGTAACAGACAGGGAGACTATGGGACTGCAGCTGGGAGTGTGTTCTCACCTCAGCTCATCACACACACACACGCACACACGCCTTCACCAAGCCAGAACAGGTAGATACCTGACATGGGAAAATGACCACACCTGCTGTTCTCCCTGTTCATTTGGCCCAATGCTCATATTTGAAAACCACAATTCACCATATAACCTTTAAATAGCTCCTCTTCCACCATAAAGATAACACACAGCCACGACAATTTCCCTTCAATACCCACCCCTGTCCCTTTTTGCTGGTGACCTCCGGGTCAGCCAGGAGTCGGGGGTCATCATCTGAGATTCCACATGTTTATAGATGGGAAACAGTCACTGATGAGCAGAGATAACAGGCGGCCATGTAAGAGAAGGAATCGGAGCGAAGGGAACCATGGTTATCGACAGGGTGAAAGAGGAGGGCAAGTAAAGAGTTTGAATTGTGGCTCAAGGCAGAGGAGATTGAAAGCACTAATTAGCAGCCGTTTGACTGATAAATGGGTGCAACATTAATTAACAATGTAACCAGTGGGGAGTTGGTTAGGCTGCCAACATTACGTCTTTTCTTGAAATATATTCCCATTCTACTCCAGACTGTTATATTCATATTTTTATTACATAATGGCATATTTTCTGACTTGAAAGTAGCTCTAGAAGTACTTTTTATCCACGTTTGTGTGTGCTTGCTCCCTTACCAGCTCTGTTTATGTGCTGTGTTTGCGTTTACTATACCAGTTTGAACAGTATCACCTCCTCCCCACAGATGTGTTTATTGCTGATTATTTGATGACAGAAGCTGAATCAGACAGCTTCACCGTACTAATGAGCAGACACACAGATAGAATCACCCTCAGCACCCTCGCTCCTCTCAACCCTCCACTGCAAATATAATTAGCTATAATTAAAATGGGCACTGTTTAATTAATACCGCCGCAGCCTCTTTCAGTCGACTCTTCCATTTCCGGCACTGCTTATCTGCTTATCCCCCCCCCCCCTCTTTTTTTCTACTAATGCCATTGTAAATCATGGTCACAAATACGGGCCTGTCAATTATAACTATATTGAGGTGTAATGTCGGACTTGCTTTCACTGCACTGCTATAATAGTTAATAATATTTGAGTTTTCAGATCACCACAGAGTAATCGTTCTGCATTCAAAGTAATACACAAGTATTACTATAATTGATTGATGGGCTATTTTGTAAGCAGTGTTTTAATGTGGTAGTTTGTACTAACTTGTTTATATCCTGTCGCGTAGAATTATTTCTGTCTAGGAATTCAGCCATTTTGATTTTTAGTGCAGACACTTTGAGCCCTTTAGTGCGTCACTTAGTTTGAAGAAAAGACCAGAAATCCGGTGATCAGCTAATTAATCTAAATTTCTTTTTCATATCAGAGAGGCATTAGCTGCTCTGTGCAGCAAATTGTTGGGGGGTGATTTTTTTTTACTGCTGTTGTCATCCTCTCATGTCCCTCCTTGTCTCAGGACGAGGGTACGGTCACTGAAAGGCCGAGGCTGATGGGCGAAGAATAACGGCCGATCATTACCGCTGAGCTTAGCAGAGTCCAGTCATCTAGGTCAGAGGTGACCTGCAGCATCACCTTGAAAAACGTGCCGTCGCTCACCTTTCCATACAGAGGAGAGGGGGAGGCGGAGATGCATGTAAACACAAGGTTGACCTGAAATTGTGAGAAAGCTGAGAAAAATAACATAGCCCCCCATTAATGTCATATATAGCTATCCTCTCTGTAGATGACATATTATCTCATCCCATAAAGTAGAACAAGTAAATAAAAGCTACTGCTGCAGCGAAGGGAGGGGGGGAAAGCCATGTGTTTAAATAATGTGGTTACCATCATTTTGGCCTCTTGCTATACATTGAAAGAAGACATTATACAAGTGTATCCTGTTTCATCTTTATGTTGGAGATGAATACAGATTGGCCAAGGGCCAATGTTCTGGCTGACATCAGTTTATTACAGTTATTAGTACTGGCAAAGTAACAAGAAACTACAGTGCAGAAATGCCAGAGATATCATTGTTTTATCTCAGAAACCGTCGTCATCACATTGGAGAGAGAGAGAGAGCATTGACACATTTATTATTACTATAAAATATTTCAATTTAAAGGATCCTTTGTTTATGGTATGTATTTATATATTTGCCAGTATATCATAATCAGATATTTTAAATTCTCAGTTTCCATATGTTTTATATAAAAAGTCAACCAGGCTCTTTTCATTGTGTTGATTGAGTGAAGTTGACATGATTGTAAAAACTTAAAAACTAGATTCCCATTTGAAATTCATGATCTAAATAAAAATAAGCACCATCTTTAGAAGTTTTTTATCAAGCCAGCTCCCGGATCGGTGTAGAGCCTTATAGTATAAAGCGTCTGCAGTTTGAGGTCCAGTGTAGGCACAAAAACATTTCCCAATAATGATGTTAAACCAACAGAGTAATGAATTTGAAGGAAAGGCCCGGAGCGGTTCCCTTTGGAGCGTTGTGTTACTGCTGAGGAGACCTCAGGCTGCGGGGAGGAGCGTTTCAAACCCGGGGTCCAGTTCAACGGAGATTGCTGCCGGTGGGGTCATGTGATGTGTAGGGTCATGTGAAAAGTCACTTCCACTCTAAAAGATGTCAAAGAGATGTCAACTATTCTTGGATTTTCATGCTTGTTTCACAATATTGAAATGTCTTCAGGGGAGTCCGTTTGGTCTGCTGCTGCCCAGAAGTAGATGTTATGTTTAGATTAGTCACCAAACATGATAGTCCTAAACAAAGAAACCAGTCCTAACTCACTCCTCATGTGTCGGTCTGAGCCAAACATATATTTAGCAAGTTATTTTATTTATAAGAGTAGGGATGCGTATGGAAGTTCTTATTTTTTTACTCAACTAAATCTATGCTGATATATATATATATATATATATATATAAGTAATGTAAACAGTAATGTTTCGAGCACCAGAGTTTCCCTCAGACCTCATTAATATAATTAATATAAGTAGCATTTTACTGATATAGCTGGTTGAGGTGTAGCTCATTTATTTACATACTTATCTGGTATTTTAATTCATAACACTGCATTATGTTTTGTAAGAGTATGTTTTGTTATGTAAAGTTGTAAGTATAATAAGTACAATATTTCCCACTGAAAGCTAGTGAGATCATTTTTGCAGAAAGCAGCTGCAAAAACCACACCCATCAGAGTGGCGAGCCAGAAACCAAAACCACAAGCTGAAAGATGCTAAAATGTTTCTCTTGTTATGAAGATGGACAGAATTTTTTCATGTATTTATCAATATAAATATTTATATGTATGAGACAGCAGCTGCAATGCCATGTGAAACCAAAAACCAAAAGCACACTTAAGAACCTCAGAATCTCAGCTAGAAACCACAAACGCTTCTTTAATCATCAGGAAAAAAAAAACTGTTCTCCGTTCTTTTTTTAAGCGAACAGGTTATCAGATTAAAGGATATTTATTGTGCCCTGAGGTCTACGCTGCGTGTGCTGTAATGGGCTAGTGTGTATACAGAGTTAATCCTGGACTGACAGGCAGGGACGGTGGGGTTCTAACGGGGCCGCGGGGCTCTGTGTCTGCAGGGGGACCCAAACATGGCTCTGGTTCTGTCTGGGACCGGTCTGAAAGCCCGCCACTGTCAGGCTGGCCCAAACACTGCCTGATGGGGGCTTTTAGAAGAGCAGAGTGAGTGACGGAGGTTTAGAAGAGATCTGACACTGCAGCCTGTGGTGCTGCTGTTTATGTATGTATGCTAGCCCTCCAAAAACTGTGTTTATGAAAACAGTGGCCCGCTGCCCATCAGATACGAGCTCCGGGGCTGGGACAGGGACAGCTCCTCTGAGAAATCTACAAGGAGACAGAAAGACAGACAAAGACAGACAAAGACAGAGAGAAAAAGGGGCAGTTAGGCAAACAGAACGTATAAAAATGGGGCAGGGGGGTTCATTGATGCAAATGTGGTCTGAAAAATCTCTCTTCATTCCCCGTTTGCTGCCCCACTTTGTCTTGTCCTGTCTTTTTCCAAATGTTTGAGCTAAACTCTAGAAAAAGTAGAAAGTACTATGACTCCCTCACTAATCCGCCCCTGCCTTTTAATTTGATTTTTTCCCCCCTCTGTTTTGCCCCTTCGGTTGTCTTCCTCCTTAATTAGCTCATATCCCTCAGGTTTGCCAGATTGCGGGTGTTGACATGCACACAGCACAGCCCCAACTCAAACATACTGCCCTCCCAACCGTTAACATCCTCTACTTCTACTTTCAAGGAGCTGAAATTGCATTTTTTTCGTGCCTTCCCTTGTTTTTTTTTCGCTGCTTGCCCACTGGCTGCTGCAATAATCTGTTGTTGTCTGTTTGAAGTGGCGGACTGGAGAAGCTCGCACTTTATGATTATTATACTGGCATTTTCTATATTTGAAAATAAGTGTAGTGTATTTGGAAGAGACAATTGTGTGGGTTCCTGATGTCAGCACATGCGAAGCGCTTTGTTTTAATACTCTATATGTTGTTTTTCTATGAATACTTTGTACAGTGTTATATACGCACATTTTTCCACAGTTTATTTCACTCCTCTTTGATCATTTTAGTGTTATCAAAGCAGAGCCGATGGAAAACTGCCTGGAAGTTCACATTTCAAATATTTTAATTGTTTTATGCAGCTTTCATTTATTTTTCTAATAATCCCCTGAGGCTGCTGGAACACTGTTTACTGTCTTTGATTTGCGGTCCTGTAGCTTTTACTTCAAGCGTTAATTAACCTTCAAATGGAGAAATTATAGCAGCCACTCAAGTAGTCGGTGTGTGTCTGTGTGTGTGTGTGTGTGTGTGTGTGTGTACCTGACAACCTCACACACACACACACACACACACACACACACACACACACACACACAGAGAGAGACTCCAACAATGGAAGAGAGTTTTTCTTTCTGCTTTTCATCTGAGATCTCCCTTCCTGCTTCTTTCTCTCTCAGACTGGTACGCCGCCGACTCGCAACATGCAAGTCGACATTTATTCTCCCTCTCTTTCTCCTCAGCGTTCCTTTGTGCACCAAAGTCTAACTCAATCTGTGCCTCCGGATTCTTTGAACTTCTGTCAGTGCAGAAATAACATTACAGGTTCAAAGACAACAGATATCTGTTTTCTGCTCAGAACCGAGTTAATCTGCCTGCCTTTCACTTCCATTTGTCTCTCTCTCTCTTCAGCTCCCTTTCCTCCTATATGTCATCATTGCAGGGTTTCTTTTTCTTTCTTTTTTTCACTTTTTACATAGCTGGTAAAACATTGTATTATTTTGATATAGGCTCTCATTAGCTGTTCAGTTTAATTAAAAGAGCTCATTCATATGAAAATTGGGACGCAGATAGTGATTTCCTTGCCTAGCAACAATCGCTAACCTTGCACAGCAACTCTTAATTAGAAATCTGCTTGATTGACGTTGAGTACACACTAAAGACACTTATACACACATGCATACCTAAGCGTTCTGTAAAACATATACCTCTGTGTAATAGCAGCAATACTAAGAATGTATCCCCTGAAATTATACAGCATATTTGTAGAGAAATAAAAAAAATATATACATAAATAAACACACTCTCAAAAGCTCTATTGTCCTGTTTTAACGGACATTAAATGATCAGTATGCTATCTCCTCTCACCCTCTCCTCATTTGTTTCCTGGTCATACCTCACACTGTCACAGCGCTCTGATAGGTTAATTCATGCAGTGTTTACTGTCCTGAAAAGATTGCCATCAGGCCTTTCTCCCCTCTGTGTTGCCTCTGCCCCTCGCTCCTCTTTTCACTGCTTCATGGCTGCATATTAATAATCAGGTGTGTGTACATAACGTCATTGTGTGAGGAGACAACGGAGGAGCAGAGGCCGTTCAAGGGTGACACTGACACAGATACAGTGGCTCACATCACAAAATCTCTCCTTCTCTTCTTACTTCATCTGTTTCCACATCTACGCCTCGCAAACATCATATGGACACTTTATTGTGTTACTACGACACGACACAAGTGTGCTGGACACACACACACACACACACACACACACACAGTTACAAGACACACTGGGAAAAGTGATGATGTATTTTGAGATATGTAGGTACATATTGTTAAAATGTTTTCTGATCATTCATTGTTGAGTGACACTTTACTTACTTTTACCCACCTCTTAAGCATTTATAAGCAGTATATTAACACTTAATGACGTGCTTATTACACATTATTATTGGGCCGGTCAGGATACATATACGTTATTGATCCATCCTACAATATATGGACATCTTTACATTTGCGTTTGTTTACATCAGCAGGTCACCAATATGTTAGCCAACATGTAAATAGTAGGTTTTTATTTATCGTTGTTTGTGTGATTCTACTTTCTTTTCTTTTCTTTTGTGTTAGCCTATTTTTGTAAACTATTTTAAGATAATGGCTGAATATTCTTAAGAATAGAAGTGCATTGCTCTTTAAAGGGGTGTACTTGCATTATTATGCTATTATATTATTATTATAATTACCACAATATGTCGTCCAACAGAATTAGTTATCACAACAGTCCTAACTAAAATGTTTTTGTGTGCTTATTTAGTCTATTTTCAATAATTCCCCCTGTGAAGCATGTTTAACATCTAAACAGGTGATGAATGATCGATAGCACAGTGTAACATAGCTGTAATCATAATAATGATGTATGATAACACACATGAACAGAGTCCAGGGTGCTATAAAACACTTATTAACCATTTATACACAAATCTACAATCATTCAGGCAGTTTTAAAATGGTTATTCACATATTAAAACTCACTTCACTTTCACTTCACTTTTAAGATTTCTTCTAGAGCTTTCAACTACATTTTTTCTTGAAAAATACAAGTGTAAATAAATACAATGTGTGTATTATAAAGCTTTTTTGTTTTACTGCTTACAGATATTAAATAGTGGGTTTACAGAAATGGATTGTGTCTGTTTGTTTGCACAGTCCAGTATTACATGCAACGTCTGAGTGGACTTTAAAGCCCCGCCCATCAACAGCAGTCCCCAAAGAAAGTCAGCTTCTGCAGAGGAAGATGTTTTATGACATCCTACACTCAACAAAAATATAAACGCAACACTTTTGTTTTTGCTCCCATTTTTCATGAGATGGACTTAAAGATCTAAAATGCATTCCTGATACACAATATAACCATTTCTCTCAAACATTGTTCACAAATCTGTCTAAATGTGTGATAGTGAGCACTTCTGCTTTGCTGAGATAATCCAACCCACCTCACAGGTGTGCCACATCAAGATGCTGATCTGACATCATGATTAGTGCACAGGTGTACCTTATACTGCCCACAATAAAAGGCCACTCTGAAATGTGCAGTTTTGTCTCACAGCAAAATGCCACAGATGCCACAAGCATTGAGGGAGCGTGCAATTGGCATGCTGACAGCAGGAATGTCAACCAGATCTGTTGCTCGTGCATTGAATGTTCATTTCTCCACCATAAGCCGTCTCCAAAGGTGTTTCTGAGAATATGGCAGTACATCTAACCGGCCTCACAACCGCAGATCACGTGTAACCACACCAGCCCAGGACCTCCACATCCAGCAGGTTCACCTCCAAGATCGTCTGAGACCAGCCACTCAGACAGCTGCTGAAACAATTGGTTTGCATAACCAAACAATTTCTGCACAAACTGTCAGAAACCATCTCAGGGAAGCTCAACTGCATGCTCGTCGTCCTCATCGGGGTCTTGACCTGACTCCAGCTCGTCGCCGTAACAGACTTGAGTGGGCAAATGCTCACATTCGATGGCGTCTGGCACGTTGGAGAGGTGTTCTCTTCACGGATGAATCTCGGTTTACATTGTCACAGATGGCAGACAGGTGTGGGCGTCGTGTGGGTGAGCGCTTTGCTGATGTCAATGTTGTGGATCGAGTGGCCCATGGTGTTGGTGGGGTTATGGTATGGGCAGGCATCTGTTATGGACGAAGAACACAGGTGCATTTTATTGATGGCATTTTGAATGCACAGAGATACCATGATGAGATCCTGAGGCCCATTGTTGTGCCATACATCCATGAACATCACCTCATGTTTCAGCAAGATAATGCACGGCCCCATGTTGCAAGGATCTGTACACAATTCTCGGAAGCTGAAAATGTCCCAGTTCTTGCATGGCCAGCATACTCACCGGACATGTCACCCATTGAGCATGTTTGGGATGTGCTTGACCAGCGTATATGACAGCGTGTACCAGTTCCCACTAATATCCAGCAACCTCGCACAGCCATTGAAGAGGAGTGGACCAACATTCCACAGGCCACATAATAATGATAAACTCTATGCGAAGAAGATGTGTTGCACTGCATGAGGCAAATGGTGGTCACACCAGATACTGACCCCCAATAAAGCAAAAAAATGCACATTTCAGGGTGGCCTTTTATTGTGGACAGTCTAAGGTACACCTGTGCACTAATCATGATGTCAGATCAGCATCTTGATGTGGCACACCTGTGAGGTGGGATGGATTATCTCAGCAAAGCAGAAGTGCTCACTATCACACATTTAGACAGATTTGTGAACAATGTTTGAGAGAAATGGTAATATTGTGTATCTGGAATGAATTTTAGATCTTTAAGTCCATCTCATGAAAAATGGGAGCAAAAACAATAGTGTTGCGTTTATATTTTTGTTGAGTGTAATTCAAGAATTAATCACACATTATCAACTGTGTTTATTTGGAAATATAGTAGGTTTCTTCAGTTATCATTAAGTTCTTCGGGGGGGATGTATAATGTATTTTTTTCTTTCGGTTTTGTAGGTATTTTTTTCTTATCCGATGGAGGGTCCCAGGACAGGATGCCGCATGCTCTACTGATAGTAAAGCCCTCTGAGGCCAATTTGTGACTTAGGGCTATATTAATAAATGCATATGAATTGAATTTCTTTACCTATTTTATATGTAAACCACACATGGACCGGACTGTATTGGGTTTCTATTTGTCCTGAGATTTCACAAAATACTACTTTTACTACAAATGAATCATCCCTTAACTTCTTATCTCTTTTGTATGTTGAAATTGTATGAAATTCCATTTGTATAATCTCATAGTTAATTTCCCAGACACCCAAACAAATAAACATGAGCAAGCATATACATAACTGATGAGGAATTCATCCTGTTTGGGCAGGCAGCTTCACCTGCTCTGCCATTAGCGGGTCGGTCTGCTCTCCAGAGAGGAAGACCAAACTGAAAAATGAGATTAGACACACCCCCGACTCCACTGCTTGGGTGTGTGCGGATGGGAAGATTATGGAGGATTGGGGTTGAGGGGTTGTCTTTTTACTGATGTCCCATGGCTTAAGGGTAGTGTCCCACGGAAATGAGCCATTAAAATTGAGGATTTATTTATTTTTCTCCCTCTTCTTTTCCCTCTCTGCATTTGACATGGGGTCCAGAAGTCAGGCAGACTGTTTGGAAATTATTTGGGGGGACGGAACGATAGCCCCCGTAGTGGACCAGCCTGTGAGTCAGATTTCATAAATGGAAATGCAGCTTCGATTATCATGCTATTATTTTTTAATCAGCAATATCTGGAGGGGGTTGGCTTGAATGCTTCCGATTTGCCCAGACAGTAGTTCAAGCATGTAACTGGATCTCTTCTTGTCACTGACAGACATTGCAGGCAGAAACGTTATGTGAGAAAGCCATTGACTTCTCTTACTGGCCTCCTCTTTTGTGCTGTGGTTCTCCAACGTTCAACACTTCTGCAGTTTTGTTTTGTGTTCTTGAAAATTTGCCCTGGACAGGTATAGGCCGGTTTCAAGCAGATAGGGAGATTGCACAGAAGTGAGGGATGTGGTTGAAGTTACGGATGAGGTGTTGCTTTATCAGCCGGCACGAGGCCAGGATTGGTGCGCCGAGCAGACCTTTGATGTCAGTTGTGATCCAGACAGTGAGGAGGTGAGCTATCGCATGGCGGCGATGAGGGGTGATGAGGTTTAGACTGGTGAGCAGGGCAGAAACACCAAAGCAAACTCCAACCAAGCGAATCTGCTCTGAATCACATCTACAGAACATCTAGAAAGAGAACATTTCTATTTGATGAAAATAGTTTGTCTTACTCACAACTTGGGATCCCAGACAACATGCGAAATGAAGTGAGATTATAGGAACCAGAAAGAACGAGCCTTTTCACACAAAACAAGTAAGAATGCTTTCAAACAGCTTGAGCTGTCACTGTGAAGAATCTGGAAAACGTCAGTTTGCTGACGTGATGAATGTAAGTGTAACACGCCCACCATACACTTTGTTTTTCATCCACCATTCCAGAGACAGATAGACACATTTTATATTTAGCGCTGCAGTACTGTATGTTTTCGCAGCAGTGATTTGGATCGCCTGGAGTTCTTGTCAATACTCACCACAACATGATGGCCATTGTCATGGTCTGATCGCTCTCCATCTACTGATCTCTCAGTGTATTAATCCCCATAATCCCAGTGGCTGTTTAATAAAATGGGCAGTTGATTTGAAGCCTCAGTGAACTCTGTGGGCAGCAGAATCGACTCCAGAATCATTTCAAATAAGAAAAGGACTGACTTTCCAAACACAAACATTGTTGCTCTCTTCCTCTCAGTAGTAAAATAGTAAATTCTGATCTCATTTAGATAAGCACAATCGCTATGGTAATTATAATTGAGTGCGAATAAGATATTTAAAAAAAAAAAATCACAATGACGATGACAGAAAGGAATAGAAGTCATTGAGATGAATGGTAAAATAGAAATGGAAGTATTAGAGATGTAATAGTTTGTTGGCATTTTAACATGGACGATCAAGGAATCTGCTTTGGTGAGGATATACCATTACAGTGCTGATGCAGAACCCAACTTATTGAAATTCAAACTACTGTATATATTGGTTTACAACAAAATAAACGTAATTGTTCTCATCACTCTCATTAGCTGTTTGCATTCGTACTCTCATCTCTGCCTCTAGTAATTTTGTGATGTGAGTTTGCGATGCTGTGGCTCAAGCCTCGGTTCGCTGCTGTATTCTGGAGCATGAATGGTTTCCCCCTCTGGCTTTTCAAATCTCTCTTCCCTTTGTATAAATATGAAGTGCTGCAGTTTGGCTGTGTGCACTTTGGTTAATTAGAACATGTCGAATAATAATTTCACCCAATTCGGCTGTCTGTGAAAACACTGCAGGCGAGGTATGTGGCGACGTGAGCCTAACTGACTGTACACACACAAAAAGGCATGCACATAATTGCTACCACAGGAGGAACGGACACATGTAGACATTTACAATCAGGTTGCCCCACTTTGATCCACTCCTCCAGGCTTTGAAAACCTTTCTGTATCTCGCTCTGAGCTCAGACCATATGGTTATTGTTGTTAGTCTAACTGTAACATAGAGGCTTAATGACATAACTCCCACCTGGAGAAGTAGGCCTCGGACAGCCATTATTAAGCCTGGTGCAGAGATAAGGCCGCCATTAGCCAAGCTTGATCATTTCATGGCTACTGCAACAATAAGAGTGACAGCCCCTTAACGTTAACTGCACCCACCGAGACGTGCCGCTTTCTCTTTTTTTAGGCATGTCTGCTGGGACGTGGTGGAGGCATTGTGTGTGGGTCAGAGGCCGTTTTAAATAAGCAATAAATGTAAAATCTGCCTGACATCTTTAGTATCCATTACTGCAAAGAGCATGCTGGGGAGGAGACGGAGACGGAAAAAGAGCAGGAGTGAAACTGCTAGACGGAGGAGATGAGATCAATAGAGGCAGAATGGAGGATTGATTCAGGCTCTTAGATCTTTCAGATTAGTGGCTCGATTAGAGACAAATATGGAGGCTTATTCATCTGACCTTAGCAGTGACAGTTTGAACTAAGTGGTCATAGAGTAATTACATTCAAGCCCCAATATCCCACTGATGCTGGGATATTAGAATCTTATGGGACAAAAAATGTTCGTATGGCCCAGTTTTCGACAAAGCTGGTGCACTGTATCGCTAATGTTGAGAGATTTAACATTCAAGTCTTTTCATCAGTCAGTGAGACTACGTGATCTTGGGTCTGTACGCTTGAGGGCTGTTTCTGTTTTCCAGCAAAATGTGTCTCCAGCGGACCCCGAGGCCTTTTAATGCAGCAGTTCTGAACAATGGAGGCTTCATGTGGTCTAAAAAGAAAGCCAATGCAAATGTAAGCAAATACGCCATGTGTGCAAGTTAGTAGGTTATCTGTTGGCTTGTAGTCGGTAAGGCAAGTTTATTTGCAACAACAAAGGTAGGTAAAATATATAAAACAATATAAAAAGAGAGTATTAAAAATAAAAGACTAAACCAAATATATTCAAGCTTAATTGTGTGAAATTCTGAGCATTAACATAGCGGCAAACAACTATTTGCTTGTGATGTAGAGACAGAGTGAAGTCATTCTCCCGTGTGTGTTGTAATCCAAGCTTCTCTGTGCTTTGTTTACGCCGCCGCTCTGCAATTGTGCTAATACGGCGGTTACAGCTGATAACGCCACGGCGTCATCACACAAGCGTAATGCATTGCCTTCCTTACCTCCGGTGTTCCCCAGGTAAACACTGTTAGCTCTGTCAGCGCTGTTGCTGTTGTTTGCACTGTTCATAACATCAGCACCGGTAGCCATTTTGAGAGCTGCGTGGAGGCAATCCCTCGAACATAGATATGCTTTTAATTTTGATTTTAGTAACTTATTACGTTGTAGTAGCAGCAGAACATTTTAAGGACTATTTGAAAGAAGCGTTGGAGCCGAACTGGCATTTTCTGGGAATTTGAGTACCCGACTGTAGATACACTATAGTGCCATCTCTGTGTTGACATGGATGCAGTTACTGTATTCTGCTGATGCAACCTGTGTCCTGTGTAAATAACGGAGCTGGCGGGTTGCTTATGATTGGCAGGTGGAGTTTGCTTCCGTTAGCCACGCTGACATGACCGCTAGAGATACGACAACAAGCAACACTTACAGCGAGAATTAGCGCAAGCAACTCCCCCCACCTTTCTGCCAACGCTTTTGTGTGGAAAGCCATTTCAAATTAGATGAAATCATTTGGAAGTTTAATTATGTTGGAGCTTTGAGCTATTATTCTCCTTGAAGGGAAAGTGGAGGATGAGATGAGAGAAATTTGAAGGATGTATGAACCCGAGAAGACAAATCTATTGGCTCAAAATCTCAATTTATTTATACTTCTGTGTCTCTCCTTCAGTCCCTGATAGGCATAACTTTATTTCTTTAGAAGACTCCATCCAACACACACATACACACACACACACACACACACACACACGCACACAAATGTGTAATTGGCTCCGATACTGCAACTTTAATCGTGTAGCATTAATTTTATTTTTTTATTTTATTTACTCTCCCTCAAAACCTACAAAATCTCTTCATACACAGAGAGAGACACAATCTTAGAGGGAACATGATTTTCAGGCAAAGGAAGGTACGAACTACGTTAAAATCTTTTTCCTTATCGGTCACAGGGGTTAGACAATGGAATGTGTTAGAAGAAGAAGTAAAAAAAAACATCAACACTAAGTGGCTTTAAGAAGAAGTATGTAAATTCAACCGTTGACCGGTACAGATTACTGCATGAGAGTTGATAAGTGTCTGAGACACGAATCATTAGACATGTGTTGTGACGGGATGGGAGCATAACAAATAACAAATGAACATTCTGTACCCAAACAATAAGTTGGACCGAAGAAACTGTATTGTGCGATGTCAGTTGTACGTGGTAGGGAGTATCAACAATGTGTAGATATATGAGGTATGAATACCAAGCGCAACTGTTACTCCTACAATTCACGATGGAGTTGCTGAGCTGGTCACTGAATGCTATCGACAGAGTGTTCTCAACACGGCGTGCGGGTTCTGGTGAACCTGCGTGCCCGGATGGGACCTTCATGTCCGGCTACATCATGGATGGTTGGGGAAAGTGGAGAGTCATCTGCCTTGCCACTCTGGATGTGGAAGACGTCGAGGACGTGTACGTGTTCGCGTTCATGACAACTGGAATGACTTTATTTTTTATCTTTTTTTTTTTTTTTTTTTTTTTTTTTTTACTTTTTCTATTTTTAAATTTTTTACTTCTCTTTGTCTAGACCTTGTCTACATGTTGAGACTGTTGCTCTATTGTGATGAACAATATGGACATGTGTGCAGACACACACGTAATCTGTATGCACTGGACTTCAGCTCTCTGTACCACCTACTGCTGTAACATGTTATGTCAAATGTCACAAGGAAAAGGAAAAGTTATGTCAATGAAAGATGCAATGAAAAGAAAAGATTTGGATTCTGATTCTATCCTGTGTGTAATGGGGGCGGGACCAGATAAGCCTTGGCTTCTCCCGCTTTCCCTTTCGGCCATGTGTATTTTTTTTTGTTACTATGTGAAAATGATGTGTGATGATGATTTAACTGACATGCCCGAAATAAACAAATAAATAAATAAAAAATAAAAAATGTTAAAAAGCACATGTAATAACAGCCTTAATGAGTGCACAGAGTCATTATTAACCGCATCCTGTCAGTTCCTCCACTTTCAGCCCCACACATGGTGTTTTGGCCAAAAGTAATTCAATCAATTCACACTAAATCTCTCCTCCTCCCCTCTTTTCCTGCTGAACTTGCCAGGTCATGTTCTGTGGCTCAAATGTTTGATTGAGGCCTCCCTCCCGTGTCTGGAGGAGAGGGGAGGTGGGCTCCGCGGGGAGAGACGGCCCCGGTCGCATTGGGACTGAACTTCCCTGAGTTGGGGAAACAATTACAACTCCCCCCTCCTCATCTCCTCTTCATTTCTCCTCCGTCTGTTCGCCACCATTCTTTTCTTTCTCTCTCTTGCGTTAACACTCTGTCTCTTCCATCCCAGTCCTGGGGCACTATATACCCCTTTATTTATTTATGTATCAGGAGACGGAAATGGACTCCCACCCAGGGAAGAGGGGTGAGAGGGAGGTGAATTGTGAATGTGTGCACTTGGATGTGAGTGTTTGTGTGGCTGTATGTGTGTGTGTTTGCGCGTACATGCAGGCATAAGAGTAAGTTTCTTTGTGGTGAGAGGTGGTATTTAAAAGTACCCTGTGGTGACCACTGGTAGTACGACGAGGGCAACATTTTTATGAATGCATCCATGTTCATTTTGCATCTTGTCGTAAAGATGTACGTAAAGATGGATGTAAATATATGTGCATAAACGTATGTAAATTGCAAATATTTTATGAGGAAGGAAATGCATTTAACATGTTTGTCAGGCCTCTAGGACACGCACAAATAATACAATGAGTAAAACTGAAACTTTGCAACCACTGCACTTATACTTTGGATTAAGTGTTTAGTTTTTGTTTTTAATGTTTACACAGACACACACACACACACACACACACACACACACACACACACACATACACATATTTTGAGCCCCCTCAAGAGTTTTAAATTACCAAAGACAAGACTTTCTGGAACAGCTGATTGTTACTGATTAGCTCTTTGACTGCATTTTAAAGCAGCAGATGTTCTTATTGCAAAGTTTTCTTTTCATCAGGGGTGACTTACCGCACAGAACCAGAAAGTCTCAGCTGCATAAAGAAGTACAAATCAACTCAAATGGAAAAGAAAAAAAAAAAAAAAAAAATGAAGCAGACATACCATGAGATGAGAAGTTCTGATTGTGTTGTGCACTTCCCAGCTCCTTTCGGTACCTGACCTTTATCTGACCTCTGGGAGACCCTTTTGGAAGAAGTCAAGGACTTCTGCTTTATGGAGGCGTAGGAGTGCCATAATAAAAAATAAATCTTGAAAGTAATAAAAAAAAATTGTGAAATTCAAGAGAAAAAAATGAAAGAACATATATGTAAATAAAAAAATTTGGAAATAGTCCATTATCCAATCCTACGGGCAATTTATAGTCATCAACTAAGCCCATCCTGCATGTCTTTGGAATATGGGAGGAACATGCACGCAAACACACAGAACCCAAGCCCTTCATATATACTGTATGTTCATTTGGTTATTTTTGCATATAAGTTATTAAATTTGTTTTGTTATTTTGTATTTATTTTTAGATAATATTATTTATTTATTTTCAGATAATATTATTTATTTATTTTTCATCCCATTATTTTCCTTATTCTTTCTCTTTTTTGCATATAGTGCTTTTTTAGCTAACTAGCTAACTCAAGGCGCTTTTACCCGTTCACACACACATTCATACACTGATGGCAGAGGAGCCGCCTGCACATCAGGATCTAACTCATTCATACACCGATGGAGCAGCCTTCCGGGTCAATTTGGGGTTCAGTATCCCTATCACTTCTGCTTTTCTGTCAATCAACTGGCCTTGGTTAGGGCTTCTTGCCCAGCTATAACAGTTTCAACTCTTCTGGGAAGGCTTTTGAACAAGGTTTAGTAGTGTTTTTATGGGACTTATTGACCATTCTTCCAGAAGCATATTTGTGAGGTCACACACTGATGTTGGATGGGAAGGCCTGGCTCTCAGTCTCCACTCTAATTCAGTGCAGGGCAGTCAAGTTCATCCACACCAAACTCTCTCATCCATGTCTTTATGGACCTTGCTTTGTGCACTTTGCATTGCACTTGCTGATGTTTGGCTTGGATGCAGCTGATCGCCAAGGAAACCCATTCCATGAAGCCCTCTACGCTGTTGTTGAGCTAATCTGAAGGCCACGTGAAGTTTGGAGGTCTGTAGCGATTGTAGAAACAGTCTGCATGCCTAGGTACTTGCTTTTATACACCTCTGGCCATGGAAGTGATTGGAACACCTGATTTCAATTATTTGGATGGGTGAGTGAATACTTTTGGCAATATAGTGTGTATATATATATACATACCTCAGATAACCTTACTTTAACCAAACCACAATGTTTTCCTAAAGTTAACCAAGTAGTCTGAGTGCGTAATCCAAACAAAATAGTTTTGGGTGTGTCATCTAGGTACTGTCATACCGAGGGCCCACAGATAGACTTGGATCATTTTTGGTCACTGCTTTTAAGCAAAAAAAGAAAAAAACAGGAAGTAGGCTTCACATGGATTTGCCTACTATGAATGTGGTGTGGCCGCAGCTTTGCTAGCAGTTAGAACTGGGTAAGGCACAATTTCATATGCAAAAAATAAGTAAATAAACATAAGAAAATCCCTAAATAGACGTTGACAGAAATAAATTAACAAATACATATGAAAATAAATTGTTTTTATTGTTCTTAATACTTTCACATTTCTAAACTATTTTATTAATAGTTTCCAGGTTTTTATATTTACTTCTTTATTCGTTCAATTTTATGTTACCACTCATGTAATTTCCTTATCTATTGTTGTATTATTCCTCTTTATATTTCCACAGTTATTTGCTCCTTTGCAGATTTATTCTTGAATAAATTATATTGTGGCACTCCTGTGTCTCCATACTGCTTGGCCATTTTGGGCTCTCGGTGGAGGAACACGAGGTGAGCTGAGGTTCAGAGTGCCTGCTTTCTGTTGGCCCAGAGCGTACGTTATCACCTCCATCATTGCCGCACGCTGTTGTAATTGCAGCCTGTGATCTCTTTCTGGCTAAGCTCTCTCTCTCTTTTTTTTTAAAGATCTTTCAAACGTTCTTCTCCACCCTGTTGTCACCTTTCAACCCTTTCACTTGAAAAGAAAATGTGTTTTGTTTTTTGCAGGATGAACACTAACTGAATGTTCTGTGTTTGAACTTCATGTGTGATTTACTGTAAACATCCTAAATCCTAAATAACCAGCCAAACAGTGAATCAGACTTGATACTGTTTGATTTCTGCTGCATTCTGCTTGGCATCTTTTTACTCTGTTGATTGCTGCTCTGTCAAAGTTTTGAATGAAGCGGATTGGGGGGAGGGATATATTATAGTCTCACTGCTATCCAAAGAAAACATGCTTTGCTGTAAGTTTTTACTGGCTGAGGGAATGGCCTGCAACATGTATGAGATACAGTGTGTAACAAAGTCGTGGTTTAAGCCCGAGCTGTGTCCTCACCACTGCTCTCTTAAAGATACAGAAATGTTTTACAATTCAAAGAAAAAATAGTTTGCAATTTTATTAGATTCAGCATTCTTTCTCACCAATGATGCATCTATTTGAGTTCTTGCATTAAGTGACATTAAATCAGACTTAGATTAAAAATCTGGTTTGATATATTTGGGATGACACATGAACAAGTAATTCTCACAACAATGTGAGTGTAGTTGTGTGGTGAGAGGGTGAGAGGTTTAATGCTCATTGTTCTTACACTGAATACCAAACATACTTTTGGAAAATATTACATTTAGACTCGCTGCCAAACTTTGTGGGAATTCTAATAATTTCCAGGTTAATAGTTTGTGGTGTTGTTAAAAGACTTCAAGCCATTTATTCTGTACTGTATTTTACTGTAATAAGATCAGTTTAGGACCAACTTTTATCTTTTTATTGAAACAACATGAGCTCCTGTTACGTGTGTGTGTGTGTGTGTGTGTGTGTGTGTGTGTGTGTGTGTGTGTGTTTTGCATGTGGTTTGCGTGGCTCTGAGGCCGGAACTCATCACCTGCAGGGCCAGGTCTGCTTCCTTATCACTTTGTACCTCTGTGATTGGCTTTTATCAGCTCTCTGAGCTCTGATTGGCCTTTATCTCTGAGCCCAGCTCTGATTGGGAGGTCATAACTCCTCACTGCAATGGAGCATAAATAGCCTGATAACACACTGATAATACTCGACATTATATCCTAAACCCTCATCCTGTTTCCACCACATCCTTGCCTCCTCCATCACACACCAGTCCCACCGAGTTCTTATTGTGATGTAATGTATAATTAAGAGTTCAGTGTATAAACTGCATGTAGGTTAAACAAAAAGTAATACAGTTATTCTTTCCTAAGTAGAAATGTAAGTACACTTGCAGTACACATTTTAAATACTTGTGCATTTCCACTTTGTGGTAGGCTACTTTATACTTTATACTAAAATATTTGTTTGTGATTTTACATGACTTTAATTATTTACACTATTACTGTATTTGAAAAACATATAAGCTTATATAATATGATGCATATTTATATATTAAACTGTTCATAAGTAAATGCAATTGTTAAAATTAACTAAATTACAACAGTAAAATGCTACTTACACAAAAATGCATCAGTAATAATCATATTATATAAAATAAATAATAGTTTAACACTTGTGAGGGACATTTCTCTTTGAGTATTTTAACTTTTTATTCTTTTAATTATAGTTACTTTCACCTCCACGAGTAAGCTACTACATGCTGAAAGTGTTACATTTGACTTTCTCTAAATCAGTCATTGTGTTCTGATATTCAGATTTCCATGAGTTTTACTAAATTAATTATATCATTATAACAGCTCACATTCTAGTTGCTGACCAAATTTAAAAGTTTATGTTCTGGAACCATTTTTTTTAGTCAGATGTTTTCCTGAATCCACATTTTGCTCTGTGAAATATTGCTCGTTATCACCACAGAAATCTTACTTTATAGTTCCACCTTTTTGTCTATACCTCTAGATGGTAGTCAAGAATGGTTGAGGAGTGATTAGTGTGTGTGTGTGTGTGTGTGTGTGTGTGTGTGGTTTAAAGAGAGAGAAGAAAGACGATGGAAAAGAAAGTCAAGTTTAATCTTCTCATACATTCACATACACACACACACACACACACACACACACACACACAAACAATGCCACTCTTATCCTCTAAATGCTTCTGTGAAAGTCCTTTGTTTTACCATCACAGAGATTAGGCAGATTAATTATCAGTGATAATGTTTGTTACAATTATGTCCCATTTACTGGTAATGTGAATTATTATAA
The DNA here is from genome assembly GCA_029853015.1 of Chelidonichthys spinosus. NCBI lineage: Eukaryota > Metazoa > Chordata > Actinopteri > Perciformes > Triglidae > Chelidonichthys > Chelidonichthys spinosus. Next base: position 17,982,647 of record CM056822.1, read on the forward strand.
ATCTATAAATCCCGAGGGTCATTTGATGACAGTTTAGTGTTGGCAAAGTGGATTTAAGTAGCCAGTTTAAAAAAAAATATTGCTCCCCCCTGTATTATAATGTTCTCTTCATTATTCCCTTCTTTCCCTCAAACTGTGATTATAAAAACCCTATGCCTGATCCAGAGACGAGTACATAATGTTTGATGTGTGTCAACAGTATCACAGTACAGTATCACAAACTTTCAGGTGCTATTTCTAAATCTGTATCTAAATCAATATGAGGACATTTTCATACATCATAAAACTTCATGGCAGCAGAAGCAGAGACTTGACATATAGTGAATTTTTTGATGAGGCAGAGCCTAAAATTTGTGGGGTGCTGTTTAATTAGAAGAGCATTTGTCAGTCCTTTTCCTCTATGTGAATTTACCTTACATTATATTATACTTATACCAACCACTTCTCTTTTGTTATTTTGCATTTTAACACCTTTTTTTCACAGAACCTATTTTTATGACAAACCTATAGTGTCTTCTTGTCTAATATTTGCAAACGTTTAACTGAAGTGTATGACAAATCATTTAAAATGCCCATGAGCTTTCCCACAGTGGAACATTATCCTTTGCCCTGAACTATTCTCTCCCTCAGTAACCGGCTCAGACCTTTAGTTTAATGGTGTATATCAAACGCATCCAGATCTCAATTATCATTCTTAATGAGGGAACGACTCTAGAGGAATCCCTTCTCCATCTGCAACCTTCAAAGGTCCTTAAAAGAACATCTGAGGCTTTTTATCGGACAAAGTTTCTCCTTCATTTGAATAATTCTCCTAAATCGGCCAGAGGGTGATATGAGAGTGAAGAGCGAGGTCCTAAAGTCCTGGAGCTGAAATGAGATCGGGGTATTGCAGGGAGGGAGACATCGTAGCCTATGATATGGATTAGAACGTCGGGATCCGTATCATTCTCCCCTTTTTTCACTCCCACTGTTTTCCTTCTCCTTCCACTTATGTTCCTCTGGTGTTTGCACTACCGCCTTCAAGTGCACTGTACAATCACGTACTCCAGACATATTAATATACATACTTGCTCAGAGGTAAAATGAGGGTCAGAAGGTGTTGGAGGGGAAGAGAAAACGTCTAAGATGTGTGTGTTCAGAGGGCCTGTATCTCATTACATAGGAGTGTGATAGGCATCAGAGTCAGAATAATATTTAGCACATGCTGCCTGCTAATGAAGCGGTAATGTCCACAGACTGGAAATGAGAACCAGAGTGGCCTCTCTTTTTCTTTATCTCATGATCTTTACAACCCTCGACTTCCCATCCCTGCTTTCTGTTGAATATTGATAATGAAATGACTGTATCCTCCTGTTATTCACTGTATTTGTGACAACTTTGTTTCCAAAATACTCTTTCTTCTTACCGTTGTTGAATGTTAAGAGTTGTGCAAAGGAGCTGCAGAAGGGTTGTGCATGACATTCGCTTGCATTTCTAAATTTAATTAACATTAACAATTAACATTTCAAATGTAATTATACTAAAAGTCCCGCTACTAGTCTAGTCTAGTACAAAAGTAAAAGAAGTGCTCATTATGCAGGGAAACATCAACCAATAACCAACCAATGAGATTAAAATGCCGCGAGACACAATTTCATTGATAAATTATTACTTTTTTTAAAGCAATCTACACGTTTTGCATATTGCTTCATCTGATTTGCTGTAGCCTTAACTGTAGCTGTTGAATATATATCTAGTGGAATATAAGGGACATTATTTCCTTAAGCTGTAGTGGAAAAGAAGGATGAAGTAGCACGAAATGTAAACACTCAAATAAAGTAAGTACCTCATAATTGTACTTAAGTACAGTACTTAGATTTGAAGGCATCTTATTTTGCATCAAGATGTTTTAGTCTTTTTTTGTGTCTATTTGTCTCCCCTCGGAGACAAAGATTAAACAACAGAGTTTCTGTATAATGAAGCTTGATTTCCAGTAATTTGTCGATGCAAATAACCGTACAGTCGTCACGACTACATGTATAACATGCAAATCAGCTGCAGGGCTGCTAAATATGCACAGCTGCCTTCTTTACATCTAGGTTTTCACACAGTTTTAAAAGTGAATGTTACTAGGAGAAATAGTTCATTATTTACTGTGATTATAAGTATAATTCATCCATTACTGCAGGTATTCATATTGCTACCAATGCATGTTTACAACTGAAAGTCTTACATCGAAGTATGACACAACACAAACTAGTGTATATTTGACTCATCATATTGTCTGGATGGTAGTACCTTGTATAATACAGATTTGAACAAATATACCTTTATAAACAAAAACTTGATTAGTTACAACATCACATAGCAACAGACACACACTAAAATAAAACTGTTATTCATTTGAAATGTACTTTGAAGAATGTCGGACCACACTCTGATAGTGCATTAGGTTCACAGGCACAACATAAATTAGGTTTATAGCTCCACAATGCAACACTCTTTATTCATCTTTATTATTCCTATTTAGATGTGCTGAAGATCCTCTGCTAGTTCATCAGTCTTTATTTGGGCTATTCTATGAATATTGCATATACAATGACATTAATTACATTTGATGAAACAGGACAAAACATGGGTGATGCTATGTATTAAATGTAAATATCCTATAATTATACAACATGACATTATAAGCAAAAAAGGCTTTTTGAAATTCTTACACTAGAAAATTTGAAACAACTTTTTCCTCTTCTCTGTTTTACACACAGTCCCCCAAACACGCAGTGCAGGCGCTCAAGGGCAAATGCAAATCATCAGAAAGTTAAACCAAAGGAGAAAGCAGATCTGAACTCAGCTTATTTGCTTAATGCCATTAAGTCTGTCTGTGTCATTCACCCTCAACACAGCCCCTCTTTTCTCTCTCGCTACTTTAGCCTCGTGCGCACACAAAAACACCTGCACAAAAGAAAAAGTGATTGTTTCATCTCCCCCCGCGCCCCTCTTTTCTCTCTCTCTCTCCAGCCCTCTTCCTCGTCGAGAAGATTTACGGGCTCTTTTTTTCCTCTGGCTCTTTTATGCAGAAGCTGCCCCCCCTCACCACCCCTGGTCACTGCACAAACACAGCTGACAGGAGGTGCAGGCGCTGCCATGACACAGTCGCGTGCCGTCCAACAAATCCCCCTCAACCCACCAGCCAGCAGGCCCCGAGTGGACTTGTGTGTCTTTGAGTGTTATTCTTTTTCATTTTGGGAGTGTGCATCGCGCCGTTTTACAGGCTATGCATCTGTGGGTATGCAGGCCTGAACGTTGTGTCTTCTCTTGGCTTCTCCACTTATTATTTATGATCATTTTTAATGCTCTTTGTTCTCCGGATGAAGAGGAGAAACATTTGATTACTGCTTTTAAAAAGAGGAAGTCACACACTCGATGGTTGACTTGTAGAGCCAGTTATTGTATTGCACATCAGATAGAGAAGTTTGTTTCGAGCCATGTTTGTTGCATTCATCAATCCTCTGTCTGATCAGTTACTCATTCTTCTTTAATCAATATGTCTATCTGGTGGACCAGTCTGCCTTTTAATCCATTTTAACTTTATTTTAAGGTTTCAAAACATAGACTAGTGTCTCCTTAGTAAATTAGGTTTGTAAAAACCGATATGCTGCATTAAGTGCAAACTTCAGCCATGCTAGACATCGAGCTTAATGCTAATGTCAGCATGCTAACCTGCTCATAATGACAAAGCTAACCTGCTGTTATCAGGTTGTGTGTTAATATGCTAACATTCACTAATTAGGACCCCAATACTAAGTACAGCGTGATGATTGGATGAATGGATACAGAGGCAACAGTTTGTTATAAACAACAATTCCAGCTCCAGATGCAACTGGAGTGTATTTCTGCATTGAGAGAAGAGAAAAGAACAGCACTGAAGTATTTTGTCAAAGTTTTCCAACACCATCTGGTTAATCAAGTTTAAACTATTAGACAAAATTGTATTTTGACCCGATGTTGACACTAGAGGAAAAGTGAATGATCATGAATGTCTGAATCAAACTTAATGGGAATATATCCAATAATTGTTGAGATATTTCTAAACCACAAATGTTAATGTCACATACCCCTTTTCCACCAACGCAAACCTAGTTCAAGAACCGGGCCAGTGCCCGTGCTGGTTCGCAGTTGGTTCAACTTGCGAACCTTCTGGGAACCTGTTTGCGTTTCCACCGGCTAGAGAGCCCAGAGAACCACGTCATTACGTCACTGTATACGTCTGAGGTTTCCCCGCAGCGCTCATTTCAAGCATAGCAGACATGTCTCTTCAGAAAAAGTGTTTATTTTGGCAAATAATACAATAACAATAAAATACACAAAATACTAAAATCACAACATTTTTTTAAAGTGTAGAACAGTGTGTGATCAATAGATCGGAGTTTGATGTTAAGTCATCAAAACACTGATCTATTGAGGGCACCGGCTCCGAACCGGCCCTCAAAATGCCTCAGTGGAAAAGGGGCAACAGTGGTGCTGGAGAAAAAGTCAGAGGATTCATCCTCTGGGGATCAAGAGGAACCAACCAAGAAATCTCCCAAAAAAATCATATTAAATTGTTTTTGACATATTTCAGCCTGTAAAATGGCATCAGCAAGGACCTCAAAGCCTTGTGGAAGGAAGTGTTAAAACAATACATTCAAGGCTCGAGCAATTATTTTTATCAATAATGCAAGTGCATACCATTTTGATCAGAGGCTGGTCTCGACCCAAAATAAATTTTTCAACAGGTTCAACAGGCTTTCCATGCATGACCTTTGCCCTTTCACACTATGTAAAGAGGTTGCTGTTTGTCTTTGCTGTTGTTAGGACGTTATAAAACCACGCGGGGAGACTGTTGTCATGTAAATACAGGCTGCTGGTGGTCTATTGTCTCAGTTGTCATAATGTCACATTCTAGACAGATTGTATTTATTTAAGTAAATGTGTAAATGCACACATTAGATATTTCCATGTGTTTATATTGTGTGAGTGTTCTCTTCATATGTTATGTGTCAGAAACAGAACTCAGTGATGGATGGATGTGCTTTGCTGTGTGGCATTTTAACCCGGTCTTTAGAAACAACTCTGCAGCTGCCTCCTGCTACATGGCACCGTGGGTTAAGCACACACACACACACACACACACACACACACACACACACGATGCAGCCTTCCAGCTCTCCTCAGTCCAGGGGGCAGTAAAGTGGTTATCTCTCTCTTTCAGATCCTAATCTGACAGCAGCTCCTGCCTGTTGCCAGGTTACCCCTTGGGCGTCAATCTCCATTTAAATCCTCCCTGCCTCCCCGCCCACCCATCAACACCAGCCCTGTACACCCTCCACTGCCCCCCCTGCCCTTCTCAACCCCCACCCCCGAGGGTCCGCTCTCTCCTCCCTCACCCCTCCGCCACCCTCCAGTCAGACTGTGACGCTGGCATCAGGCTGAATTCACACAGGGCAGCAGGTGACACATGGATGGTTTGGAATCAGCTGCCATTCAGGAAAAAGATGGATTGTGTGTTTTTTACAACGCAAGTTTGTTCGACATGCGCCGCGCTGCAGGCTGCTCCCAGTGTGCTTTGGCACAGTTTCACACACAGTGTAGAACCTGGTCTGGAGAGCAGGGGGATATGGACCGGGTGGGTTTGTTTGAGAGAAGGGCGGCAGACAAGGGGGTCTGGTAGCTAGTAGGAGGATGTGGGCAGAGTCTGCTCCGTTCAGACAGATGAGGGGAAATGATGGAGAGATAGGGATAGGGAGTCTGATGTCTGAGAAGAACGTTCTTCTCCTTCCTTCTCTCTGTCCTCCCCTGGCTTGTGAATGGAGGGCCATTGTGTATGTTGGAAGGGACGTCTTGCATGTTGACCCTTACCCAGAGGTCACGAGGGGAGCTGGGTGGATGAGAGAGAGCGCATAATTGCAGCACAAACACAAAGACAAGCCCAGAGAGAGGCCCGACCGTTGTGCCAGTTCAGCCTTCGATAGGCCGTACAGTAGCGTGTCTGTCCACTCTGTTAGTTTGATCTATTATCTATCGCTGAGTGGTTAAAGACTGGAGGCAAAGAGAGTTAAAACGTTGTTTTCCAGATACCTCTTTGGAGGTACAAATGGAGGTGTGTAAACTGTGTTCTTAACTGTTGTGGAGGTTTTAGGGCTTTCTAGGGGAGTTTGTAGCGTTATGTGACTCCAAAGTAAGAAATATGTAAGAAGTACGACCATTTCTTAACAAGAAAAGGCTTATTCCCTTTTCCTGTTTCGTAAGGCTGAGAGATAAGAGACACAAAGATAAAGGATCATGGTTGGTGCAGGCAACAATAAAGGGAGGTGAAGGAAGGGAGGATGGGGTCGATTAAAGGATGGGTCAACTTTTGTCCCCCATCACTTATATTGAAGTTACTTTAGTAGGAGTTTTTTTTGCAGCCAGTAAGAAAGGAGGAACAATTACAGCAACCAAAAACCTTTCAATGTACATTAAATAGATTTGGAAATAGTCAACCTTTCCTTTAAAGCAACACTAAAGAGTATTTAGTGCCTTAAAATAATGTTTCCAAAATAGTTTCAGAGCGATGCCCAGGAAAGGGCGGCCATGATATCAGATTTTCACTACACAAGTATCATGGCCAAAATAATTAATCATTATGATGATATAACATTTAAAATCACTCAAATTCATCTCTAATCTTGTTTATGTACGTTTTGAAAAATGATGAGTGTAGGTGGAGAGTCTGTACCCATAACTGAATAAAAAAAGGATTTAAGAGGTGCTGAATTATTAACACAATATTATCAGTAGGCGATTCAAGCACGGAGAAAGCCGCTTCTCAAACATGCATTGTCGCATCTTGTGGAATCACAAGGCTCGTCGAGAGTGGCTCCAATCAGCTCCGGCAGCCGGCAGCTCAGTCAGATAGAGGATCAATGAGTCAGGCACACTAGACACATAACTACATATTCAACTAAACAATCCCTCTGCCCCTGCACTCTCTATGCTAGAAGAGGATGGTGAGCGGGTGGCAAGTATGGCAGGTCATTTTGAATTTTTGTAATTTTGCTGACAAAATGCCTCCTGGATATTATCTTAAGCGTATTATTAACATTATATCAATATTTCATGACTTAGATATAGTGGTTATCAATGCTGGCACACCCCTAGTCATGAAAATACTTTAAATGACGTGGTGATTATAGTAAAAGTCTAGATTAATAATGAAAAAAGAGCATAGTATCCCAAGTAATCATGTCCATATTGGACGATTCTGCACCTCATGATTTATGTTCAGTGCCAAAGTGGGAAGTGAAGGACAAGGTGTCAGTCTGCGAGCATTCATTGATTCATTAGAAACTCCTCCTGATCCGATCTGAGAATATCTGTCAGGATATAGTCATAGTTTTTTTTTTTTTTTAATTTAGAAAAACAAGTTCATACAAGAGATGTGAGATTTGTGTCTTGCAGTGGAGTTGACATTGAGCCATCCTTGGCACTTCCAAGTTAGTGCTTATTGGCAGGGTCCCAGAGGACCCACGGATTTGGGTGGAGGTGTGTGTATGTGTGTGTGTGTGTGTGTGTGTGTATGTGTTGTGTGTGTGTGTGTGTGTGTGTGTATGTGTGTGTGTGTGTGTGTGTGTGTGTGAATGCAGTCCAGTTGGCCCACTCCTGGTCAGTGTGTCAGTCAGTATGTCGTGTGAGAGGGCATGCTCGGTGCATCTGAAACCTCCGGGCGGACGGCCGGCGGGCATGGCTCAGCCGCCGGTGCTCCACCTGGCTGATTGATGCGGGCCTGTTTGAAGTCCTCTCGGGGTAGAATGAGCTCCATTCATGAGACGCTGCACCCTCCACACTCTCGACCCCACCTCTCGCTGCTATCCCTCCACTCTTTTAACAGCTGAAATGCTACACGCCTCAGAGCTCAGTGGTATGAAACTTAGGTGGACAGACAGCAATATGATAGATAGCCTCAGGATATTCTCCATCTGTGTGGAGCTGTGGTTTTAGCTTCCTGCACTTCTGAATTAAATATACTGTACTTTGTGTGGAAAATATGCCAGTCACTACACTTATTGTTGACCTTCACCCCTGATTTCACTAACTGACCACCCTATAATCATCGGAAATCACAACTTACTTGAGCCCAAGATGACAGTTCAAATATGTATCTGTCTGATCAACAACCTACTGATATTACGTTTCATAATGTAAGACAAAGATATAGTGAATCCTCCTCCTGGAACCTGTAAATATTTGCCATTTTTGCTTTAATAATTAAATGATTATCAAAGTGACTATCAACGTAGATTTTTAAAATTGTCTCAGCTCTAAGAAATACTGTTTTTCTCACATTGAACCACTAGAACGACTTTGTCAGTTGCTGGTCTCGTTTAAATCTCAATCATCCAAATGGTATCTGCATACAAACGAATAACTTAAATGAATAACGCATTTTGCATGGTTATCTTCTGAATGTGTTAGCATGTGTTTGTATGTGCATGCGCCTTGTCATGAGGGTGCTCGTGTCTTCTTGTTTCATGCACATGTGAATATGGGTCCTTCGCAGTTTCTATCAGAGAGATCTGCTGTTGACAGGCAGAGCCAAGGTCAGTTCCTGGCCCTCTCACCACGCTTTGTCTGTGGGATCCCAGGAATGTGCAGGAATGTGGGCTCCGACAGGTGGAGAGGTCCTCCTCAGAGACAGATACCCAGCTTCTCCCTCTGTCTCTCCCTCAATAAGTCTCTCTGCCTCCACACTACACCCTCCCTCTCTTTCAAGTTCCCCCCTCACTCTGTGTCTGAAGAATGAATGTCAGGAAACTCAACTTCTATTCTCTCTCTGCACATGGCGAGCAGACGAGAAAGGAAGGTTGACACACTGGAGAAAAAACGGTTGATTTAACATGAGAACAAGAGTCCAGGCGTTTCCTTTTCTTTTTCTCTTCCTCCTCCGTCTGAATGATTAGGTTTGGACGCTATTGTCGCCACACAAGAGAGATATTCCCATTCTTCTGCAGATGGACTGTCAGTATGTTTCAAGAAAAAATGCTGGGTCTCATTGCGAGCGCTGCTTCAGTTAGTCTGCCTCAGTCAGTCTGCCTCAGTCAGAAGTTAGACCGGTTACACTGGAGAAATAACCTGCACCAGTAGAGCTGGATGAAACTGAAAAGAAAAAACTCCTACTGTCAGCTTCCCTCACCCCTTCATCTACCCACCACCCTCCTTCCATCACTCAGATTGTTATCGCTAGTTAGATTATTGCTTCCTGCAGAGACCTGGAGCTGCCTCTGCTCTCAGCTTTATGTTTCTCATATTCCTGAATGAAGTGTTTGGCCGAGTTACTGCGATGAGATGTACATCGACTATATGTCACATTGAAAAAAAAAATATGTTAATTTTTCTAATCCTCTTCACTGCTATTCTATTACTTTAGCTTATATGTGGTGTTCCACCTGGCTTTGCTGCAGATGTGTCCAAGGAAAAGGTTGAAAATTCAAATTCAGCTTCTATCATCTAGACACCACCATAACAAAACATTGAATACAATATTATAATGTTTATTGTTTGATCTATATAGATATTTGTTTTAACTTTGACATTAATGGCCCTTCGTTGTTCAACAAAGCTACATATTACCGTAAATCAACCTTTGAACATATTTGCATTGTTATTTAAATTTCCCAACTCACAATTACACACCCACTATTCAAATATCTCATGTCTACATCCTCCTATCTGTCCTCACCGTTACGACAGTGCAGTGAACCAGCCGCCCAGTTCCATTACTGCACCACTTCTGGGGTAACCAGAGCCACCCAGGCCCCTCTGACACCCACTTCAACACATTCTGTTCTGCAAGACTTCTGTGTCCTCTGATTAGATTTGACTCCACAAATTGAATCTCCCTCTGAAACAAACACCCTTTTATGCACACAGGCATACACAAACACACACGGACTGGACATTGAAACCCTACTCAGTTGATTGTTTACATGATGACTCTTATTCTCTGTAAAAGCTGCTAATAGGAGCAAATTACTGCCAACAACTTGGAAATATCAAGTGCCTGACTGCTTGGCTGTAATGGAATTAACTGCTGACCAATCCAATTATGGGCCTGCAAGGGGCTCAATGGAGCCTGGGGAGGGAGGGGTGGGGGTGGTGGGGGTTGGAGGGTACCTGGCTCCTGGGCCACTAACTGTCACTGTTCGGCTGTAATTGCATTTGGAGTGGACCATGGGGTAGAGTTGCCCCTGCCATCCAGACTGGAGCAGGAGATGTGATCTGATCAGTATTTATTAGCAAACATAAAACAGCTGCTCAGCTCAGGGCGTTCTCTCATTGCCCGTCTCAAAATGAGTCTTCTTTTGTGTCTCTGAACCAACAGTTATTCACAAGTCTTCATCAGCACTTCCTGGGCAGCACTGAAGGAACGATTGACATGTTTTCTTGTAAGAATGAGAGAAGTTTAGTTGAACTAAACTGCTGAGATGATTGAAGGTTTTTATTGAGGTTAATGACATATAACACCCCTTTGAGTCGGAGCCGTTTCAGCCGTCGAGGACCATGGCGTGTTTGTTTTTGTTCTGCTTTGTGAGAGACATTAGGCTGGCAGTGACCCGAGGGGGTCAGGGAGAACACAGCTCTCAGTCCGCTGGGTCAACTTTGTTTGACGTCTGGAAACGTTAGAGCGGTAACTCAAACCAGGTCTGTTAATCAAAGCTAATGCAAGTTTGATGCAGCTGTATTTCACCATCTATCTCCACTTCATTTAACCTCCATTACCTCGGCCTTGGTTCTTCATTCTGCGTCCCTGTCCCCCCCCTGTCGTCTCGATTCAACCCCCTCTCCCAGCCCCCCTTCCGTCTCCCTGTGGTGCTCTGTTCAACTGGTTCCATAACTGGGGATCCCCCCCTCCCCCCTGCAACCCCTCAGGCATCCCAAACCTCATTTACACTGATATGTTTAGCCAGCACAGGAAGCAACCCGTGCCCTTAACAAAATTAAGGTCCAGCCAGCGAATGAGCCGCGGGGCTGGTCTGCAGGGACCAATCATAGATGGCCTCGGCTCTACCACTTCCTCCTTTGAAAGGAGAAAGGGGGACGGCAAAATGCTGACTTTTTTGTACCCCCCCCCCCCTTCTGTGAAATGACTTTGGACCCAACCAAAGGGCTCACCTCTCCCAATGTGAACTAATGTGCTCCATTACAGCTTTTATATGGGCTTCATGTGTAGCTTTGAATGATGTTAATGATAAGGACGGTAATGATGGTGATGTAAATGCCCTGAGTGCTGCGTTAACAGACCCAGGGTGCACGGCTGCACTCTGATCACTATCTCTGCGGCGCCTCAGTAATTTGGCTCTGAAGTTTCACTCTATTAATGGTACTCTGCTTTTCCTTTTTTCTCGCGTATCCATTTAATTCTCCCTGTCCCTGCATTCCTCTTTATGTCTGGTGAAACTCCCTTGTTCTTCCAGGCACATTATTTAAGAGATCACACTGTTTACATAGAGGTCTCACAGCAAATGTGTCGGAAAGATTTGATATATTTCAAGGTATTAAAAAAAAAAAAGTCTGTTCACATGCATCTATTTTGCATTAGCGGCTAGCAGGATACCATAAAGACCTTTACTTAAAACATTCCGTCACGGTTTTGACCGTCTCATTGGGATATAGCCTAGAGATGAGTGTTTCCCTTTGATTCCTGTTTAATATTCCATTGTTGTCTGTGGTCTTGGAATGTGCACGAGGCCACTTAAACAAGAGCCTCTTCCTACTCCTCCCCTTAAATCTGTTTCAGTATGCATCAGGGACTCTGGAGGGTAGCCATGAGAGATATCGCTCTCTCTCTCTCCCTCGTTCCAATCACCTCTCCCTCCATTCCCACTGCTCAGGTAATTAACTTCTCCCTCCCCATCTAGATCCGCTCCACGCCCAGCCACGCTCTGCTCCTTATCTGTGCTTCTTTCAGGCTGTTAAAACTCAGCCTTCTTCCCTCTTCCCCTCTGTCTAATTTCTCTGACTGAAGGTGGGGATAGGTACTAATCCAGACCTGCCCTCTCCACCACCACCACCACCACCTTCTTGCCACTCCCCACATCCGCTCACTGCCTCCATCTCATACCAGCTGAATCATTTTTCACCTGGTGTTCCCCCCCTTTTTTTTTTTTTTAAAGAAGAAAGAATCAGGGCTTTTCAAAGGTTCATCTTTCTCACCTTTGGTTTGAATGGAAATTCAAGAGCCAGAGATTGGATTAATTAGACATGTTATCCTGATCAGTGAAAGAGAGACTTGATTAACGTTCACCAGATCCTGATTAGGACACACACACACACACACACACAGAGGAGGAGAGGTGAGCCAAGAAAGGGTAAATCTCTGACTTTTGGAACTGCTAAGGATTAAAAAGAGATTGTAATTGCTTTTTCTTTCTTCCCTCAGTTCATTGGTATTGACAACTTGTTAGCCTCTGTCACACAGCAGAGAGCAGAGAGGTCGCGGCTCTGTGAATAGAGTCGGGCCGTCATTTGACAAAGACAGAGCATGAATGAGAGGACAAGGAAGAGTGAAAGAAGCTTTCATCTTTCCTCTAGTGAGGCCACTAATGCCAATGTATGATCTGATTGAGAGTGTCTGTAAATGGTAACATGCACACAGTTAGCACGTGTGAATGGAGAACACAAAGACAGGTACAATCTTTGACAGATAATCACAGTCATAATTACCATAGTGTGATATGGGAGAGAGCGCTCTGATTAAATATGGGAGGAATTAAATAGAAAGACATATACGCTCCTCTCATGTCTTCTCTCTTTCTCCTTTGACTCTCATTATACATCCTGACCCTGCTACTCTTAATGTGTAATACTGCTCGCTGAGTTGGAGGTCAAGTGTTAAGTGTTGTGTGTGTGAGGACGTGTTCCAGAACATGTGTGGGTAACTGAGACGAGGTGAAGTGCACTGTTAAAAATGAGCCGAACTCGTGAACTCAGCAATGAGTTAAAAGTCCATTCAAATTATTATTAGTTATTATTATTATTAAGAAATCGATGAATGTTTGTAGCATTGACAAAATAAAGCTGCTGCTGCTGAACACTCCATTTTAATACTTCATGTAAACTGACCATGAGTTTATTGTTAAAACGTGATCAGAAATTTCTAACCATAATGTAGTGGTTTAGATTATATGGTAACGATTTAGCTTTAATGTAACTAATGTTTAAATTAGGAACTATTTATTATGTACTTCTATTGGTTATAATTTCTTTTCTTTTTCCTGCTGTTTTAGCTAGATTAATTATCTAGAAGTGACATGTTTTGTTTTATGCATATATAATGAAAGTGAAAATCAATTTAATTTAATTTATTTTTGTAAACAAAATGATCTTTAATAATGTTTTCCCTCTACTGAAATACCATTAAAAGGATTTATTGAGTATTGCATTGAGTCCCTGACTACAAATAAGGAATGAAGCATGAAAGGTGTCAGTGGAGACCTATAGATTATGCTGTTTGTGTTTACAGATGATGATTTAGTCATCTACCTTTACAAACCTGTTACTTCTATCTCTAAACCCTTAGATATAATAGTTTTGCAAAAATATCAGGCTGCAGAATTAAATTGAATATAGCAACATTCAGGGAAACCTCATCGATTTATATTGGTTTCCTAGGGATCTGAGTAACCTGTGCATTTATATATTTATTATATACATCTACGGTATTAGAGAAGAATCAGATTTGTTTCATTAAGTTGTGTAAAAGTCATGCTACTGGTTCATTAAATACTTCTGGCTGAAATAATCAGAATTTCTCCACATGTCTATTAATTCCTTTTGACCGTTAACATGCTGTAATCAACACTGGAATAACCAAAACAAACTGTAACCATATTAGCAGTTAACTATCAATTATTTCAGGAAACAAGTTTAAATGCTGTGTTTGTGTTCATTTCTAAACAAGCGTTAACATTCAAATGATTAAAATAATACAATAATTGGGAACATTTTAGAGAACGTTTTTGGCAGTATGTCTGGCATCTCTGGAGGTTCTTCATGAAGGGGAACCTCAGCCCTCACCTTTTAATAACAGCTGATCAGAAGTGCTCTCTTGATAAACACAAAACTAGAGGCTACGGTTTCACTCTCTGCATTGTTCTTTTGCTTCCACTTAAACAGCCACTGAAACAATCATGGTAAGTTTCAAATATAATGATTTCTGTCTTGAAGCGGCACAAACGCACAAGACGGTATGCATTTCTCAATTGAGGCCTTTTTTTTCCATTTTTACTCTGCGGGCTGTATCATGTTGCCTGGACAAAGCCGTGCAGATCCCTCCTCCTTTTACACCTCTGTCTATAGCCAGGGACAAAGACCTGATTCACACACCCTCTATAAACTCTTCCTTGCTTTGAGTGTTTCCTGTTTGCCGCTCTACACCGAGGTTGGCCTCTGAATCAGCCAGCTTTGCTGTTGCAGTGAGAGCTGGGCCGTTTAAGGCTGTTGGGGCTGGAGCCATGTGGGTCTCCGTGGGGGGAGCGGGATAGATGCAGCGAGAGAATGACTTTGATAAATGGAGAGACTGAGAGCTGAAAATGAGAGGCTGCAATAGGAGAAAGGAAAGCAGGAGATTACTCACAGTCCTTATCTCAAAGTGAAAGAAGGTTACAGTTACGAAAGGAGAGCGAAGGAGGGAGGCAGAGCCGTTTAGTGTTTTGGACCGGCTGGTAAACGCAGTGGAGACATGGCTGCAGCTCCATATAAGACCTGGACCGCCGCTGGAGTCTGAACTCCCTGGGTAGTAATGCTGCATGAAGATGAAAAATCACTGCCTTTCATCTCTCCCTGTCACTATTCCTCTCTTCCACCTCTCAGATATTGTTTCTAACAGCAGAGCAGAGTTCGCAGGGCGATTCTTGACCTCTAGGCTCTACAGAGACACGTATGATGCCTGCCAACTGGTTTTTAGAAATAATGGAAAAGGGTTTCAGGAAAAGCACAGGTAGACAATTAAAGTCCCAGTCGGCGGATCGAGGGCGCTCTGTCAGATTTTGAATGTTTACAACTCTCACGCTGCTCCCCCATGACCAACGAGCTCCTTCCCCTCGACTCCATGCCCTTTGAAATCCTTAGATCACGCCACCTTTGAAACGTGGGTCCGATGTTGACTCTCTACTACTGCTACTGAGCTTGCATGACAACAGATCCATCTCCATGGCATGAGCAAACTGAATCAGCTTTTGAAAAAGTTTGATACAAATATATAGGTGGCTGTACATTACCACTGTATTAATTGTTTAATGCCTTACAATTGAATCAGATGTTGAATAGAAGCACCCTTTAAAGGTGGAACTACCGAGCTGATATTTTGATGATATTTTAATGTTTTAAGCATGTTTCCTGCCCCCCGCTACTCCCCACCTGTACTCAGTTTAACAGCTAGCCCGGTCTAAGATTACCCACCATACCCTAGCAGCTTTGTTGACATGACAAAGAACAGGGCTAGCACTCAAATGACAATCTATGAAGTTACATAAAAAGACCACCACCCCTACACACAAGCACAGGCAGTCATGTAACACGCCCACTCGATCTGTCACTTTGTACCGGGCACTCTCTGCTGCTCTTCTTCCTCTTTTATTGTTATTATAAACCCCCTCCCTCCTCATCACCTGCACCATTATCATCCCAAGCTCCTTTCATCCACACACTAAGTCTACCATCTACTCTATATCTCATCGTTTCCATGGTTACAAGAATCATCTAAGATAAACATGATCTTATATATAATACTTTCTGTTTTTGTAAGTTGTTTCCCACATTTTTATGTCGTACACAATGCCATACAAGTATTGCATTTAGTGTTAAAAATGTTTGCAAAACTCCGTCTTCTGGACTGTTTAAGGGCGTCGGAGTAATTTAAACGGAGCCACCATCACTCATTTGCTATGTGACAGATGCTACAAAGTGCCGTTACAAGCAGCTCCCAGGGGAGATAGGAGATAACATTGCAGGATTCAGCAGGAAGGGGGAGTAATGGGATGCACAGGGTCGGTGGAAGATACAATTTCTGTGTCAATCAACCACAAACCATGCAGAAGGCATGGCTTGTTGGCTGGCACAATCAGATTTTTTTTTTTAAAACATCACAATGCCAACTAAGCACATGCAATAAAGGAATCAGAACGATTTTGGTGTCATATGAGGGAAACTGTAGTAATGTGTTTTAGATGGGTCCTCTGCTGCCCTTCTGGGTCCGTTTGTGTCTAACTGAATTAGGATGGACAAACAGAGATGGAACCAGCAGGCAAATAATGGCATTAGTACCTACAGACTGAGCACTAGTGATCCGCTGTCAATCCAAACCCACTCGGCCATGATTGACTGGTGATAAAGACTTTAAAATGAAGAGCACTTTGCCCTGCATGTGATAACCACGCATTTTAAGACGGAGCATTCACAATCTAATGGACAGAGTACACTTTACGTGTATTAGCATCGGTTGCTTTGGATGGTTTGGGTCCTTGTAAATCAATCACATCACTGAATCTCATTGTAAACCAGCTTTCCATTGACCATCTTCGTTGTGACCAGCACAATAAGAAATGACCGACTGACTGGAATGTGTTCGGTGAGGAGCGTGCTTTCTATCTTTGTTCCCAGCATAATCGGAGATGGTGGCTGTTTCCTATAAGTCAGCCAGAAATCCTCCTGTAAAAAAGTAGAAATACCAGACACGAGAAAAGATAACAAAATGTAATGGTAATAGTGAATTTGTGAGCCGCAATCTCCTGAGATCTCCATTAAGTGGCAGCGAGCAGAGAGCCAGTGTGATAACCTTGCTGTCTGGGAGCCTGCACTATCTGTTAAAAGAAGACATCATTGGATTAAGCATACCCTCCCACAGCAGAAAACATCTGATCTCCAACTGATACATGCCATTATTAATTACTAAGTGTAGTTCCAGCTGGACAGATGGTGAAACTGTCATTAGACTTGATCCCGGGCACATTTTAAAGTCAGTAACCTGCACCTCCTACCCTTCATTTCATATATATATAGTTTTCAAAGGATAAAAATGGCAATGGGCAGATGTTTTCAAACAGTCCCGTATTTGAATTTGACTGCTGTGATGAGCTATCTGTTCGCTGTGGCAGTTATTCATTGTGTGTAGATGAACATTATGAATAACATGCTTTCGCACCAAAGGGGTTTTAATTGGGGTGCTTGGGATATGAATCGGATTTGGCCCTTGTGTGCCTGCACAGAGTTCCTCGTGCTGACCGTCTGCTGGTCTCCGCCTGGATTTAGCCAATCAAATCAAAATGGGTGGGCATTGTGGAAATATCAGGAGACTGAAGAAGAGAAGAAGAGAGGAAGAGTTTTACGTGTCGCTAGCTACTCAGACACATGCGGCACACTTATCAGCAGATGTTTACATCCAAGTTCCATTAAAGGAAAAGGACAATAAAAACAGGAATGAAACAACTAAATGCATAAATAGATGAATAAATAGCGAGACTACAGCTACAGCTGTGCTAGCTGCTCTGTGAGGTAAACTGATCCAAACTACACAGTGATGGACGTGCAGAGGACACACTGGATTATCTATCTCCTTGTAGAACTGGGTCAGCAGCTCCGGAGGCTGGCTGGACTTCCTGAGTTGCAGCAGGAAGTATATTCTCTGCAGGGCATTTTTCCTCATGGTGTCGATGTTGAAAGTCCACTTGAGGTCCTGGAAGATGGTGGACCCCAGGGACAGTGCATAAGGGGGATCCTCCTGAGGTTCACCGCCACAGCTCCAGGTTGTTCCGACCCCACCAGAGGGCCAGCAGATCAACCTCTCGTCTGGATGCATGACGGTTGTGTTTCCCTGAAATCTTCAGGGGTTTAACAGATGGATCTCCTGAGATGCAGTTGAGGGCACCAGTAATGATAGTCTGGCTGCATTTCTGATAGGATCATTAATATGAAAAATGTCCTTAATAAGAGTTATTTTTGCATGCTCTTTATCTGCAGGATTGCTCATTATATTGTAGCTGTCAGTCCACACAAAGAAATGAGGTAGCTGTGTGAGTGCCAGGCGGCGGTAGAGGATTGATCAAAATTTGGGGGAAAGAAAAGAAAATTGTCAACATGACAGCTTTCTTCAGGACGGACGATGGCGTGATCTGGCAGATTCTTTTTTTTATTTTATTTTTTTTATTCCCAATATTCATCTTTGAAATTTGATTGATATTAGCTTAAGTGAGATAATGTTGCCGCCGGTATCAAAGCTGTTGCTTCAGTGTTGTGTGAAAGGAAGCGTTCTGTCATGAATGAAGACGTCTGAATGCAGGGAGGGAGAAAGCGAGCATTGACACAGTGGAAGTGGCGCTGTTCATTTGTCAGGAGATGGATTGCAGCCATTGAGAGGAAAAGCTTTTAATTTGGCTCTGGTGTGGTAATTAGGTTTCAATCTGCTGCGCTCGCTAAGAGGAATGGGGAGGGTAATGAAGTTAGTCATCTTACTGTGTGTGTTTAGAGAGAGGATGAGAGAAGGGGGGGTTAAGTATGCGCAGTCTACATTTTTCAGTGGCTCTTTCTACCTCTCATACTCTCTTCATTGAGTAATGCTGTTTATTGTGTTTATCACAGTGCTGCATTAGTTAAGTGGCCCTGGCACATTACTGTAATGGGGGAAACCATGAAAACACAGGGAAACCTGATCCACCACCTTTCTCCCGCTTAACGTCTCTCTACACACCGGAGGAAATATTTCTCCCCCGTCTCGGTTAGACGTGGCCATTTCCCAAATGTCTCCTTCCTCTGATCTCCTTGTTCCTATGTCTGGACTGAGCTGATGTCAGCAGTGGCTCGCTATCCGAAAGGACAGAACATGGGAATCTCAGGTTACACAACCTGGGAAAAAGAGGAGAGAGTAGACTATTATTAAGTACAAGATATGGACATGAAAGAAAAGATGTGCATATTAGTGTGTACGCATGATGTCACTACAGGGTTGAAATGACAGAGAAAAATAATTATGGTATTGAGTAAAAACTAGTGCACAAAATAAGGGAAATATATAAATGATGTGCTCGCTGTCATGTGAAAATTAACCCTGGGTATCCCGACGTGTGTGTGTGTGTGTGTTTGGCTAGTGTCTGTGTGAGTGTGTTTTGTATATTTGACAGTGGGCACAGTAGCCATGTGACGACCTCTGCGTGACCCCTGAGAGGCGTGTAGGCGCCGCGTTCAGTCTGACTCTTGTCACATGATCTCTGCTGCCCTCCCTCTCAATTCACAATGGAGCATTAACACATATACACACATGCAACTCCAAAACAGCCACACACACTTTGCGGCGCACAAATAAATGCTTTGTCCCCGAGTGTGGCGTTATATGAATCCGGAGAACAATCAATATTCGACGTGCAGTTTTTCTCAAATCATCGCCGTGCATCCTCTATCGTTTATTCCTCTGCATCCTGATCCCTGAGCTGTCCCTCATCTCCTTTTATATCTGCACACTCTTCGTTTGTATTCACACAGCAGTGCCGAGGCATGTATGTATTTTTACCATGTTGTCTTCACCCTTTTCTCTCTCTCCTCCTGTCTGCTGACTCTCCCTCTCACTGGTTTGTCATTAAGGGATTAATGGGGTGAGAGATGGATGGGGTGGCCTGAGGTTGAGCTGGGGTTTTGTGTTGATAGAGGACGTGTGCCTTCTGTCAATCATGTCACTCCTTTTTTTGCCCAACTGGAATAAAAGCCCTCTGCAGTATTTCATTTTCCAAATCATTAGTCCCCCCTGACTGGCTGATATACGTTAATAGCTGAGCGAAGCTGATTTCCTCTTACCTCTCCCGTCCCTCTCCCACGGTTGGGGCCCAGGGCCTCCAGCCTTCCAGCATCCTTGGTGTGTGGGCCGACTCCAGCTTGGCTTCCTGTTATAGAAATTCACGGAACCACGTCCCCACACACACACACACACACACACACAAGCACCCTCAGCAGCCCTGCAGCCATCTGTAGTGTGTGTGTGTGTGTGTGTGTGTGTGTGTGTGCTGCTTGCTCACACAATAACAGCCAAAATGGAGAATGAAAGGTGAATGGTGTAAAGGGTGATAGATCGCCCTAACAGAAAGAATATTGTAATGTGACACAACTTTTTTTAGTGCAGGTCTGACAATCAATACATTAATACAGCAGCAACACTATTTGCTATGTAAAAACATAGTGGAGTAATGTCTACCCGAGCTGAGAATTAAGTTGCTCTCCCTCTGTGTGTGTTGCTAAGCTCTGTTTACATAGCATGACCGGTGTGCTGTTAGTGCATGTTTGTGCGAGTGAGTGTGCTAACCTGTTCTCTAATGGCGGTTGATAATGCTTTCTTGACTGACAGCATCTTGAAGAAACATCGCACCATAGCTTCCGCTCCACTTCAGGTAAACACTGTTAGCTCCATCAGCACTTCCATCGTTGTCCACACAGTTAGCTGTAAGCTGTAAACCACTGGCCCACTGGCGCCATGTGGAAAGGCTTTCTAAATGCTTCCAACCCTTACAACAAGAGGTGCAATATTTTCCAACCGCTGGTTACCTTAAATTTGCACTTTTCGACATTTTTATATTCACTATAGATCAAATGACTTAGAATATGTAAAAGCAGTCATTCATAGTGATGAACCCACAGATTAATATCACACAACTCTGCTGTTCCCATCAGCTTTACTGAGCTACTTTCTGCTCATTGTTTTGACCCACAACTTTAAAAAAATATGTTTTTTTTCTTTAAAACCCTTAAACTTTAACCAACTGGGTAACTGAGGCGTAACAGGGATACATCACAGAACAGCGTGTAATTTATAGTTGGAGATGTGGAGAAGCTGAGTAGGGTGAGGTTTCAGAACATGGACTAATAACCTCACAGCGTCACTCAATCCACAGCAATTGTGCAGGAGCTCCTTGGCTGTGTTGCTACGGCAATTTGAGCAGCATTGTTCTCATACATGGCTCGGGGCAGTGGCTCACGGAGGAAGTTTTTTCTTAAATGACGGTAAAAAGATAATACGATGGTGTAAGCGAGCGGCTTGATCGTATGGATTTCACAAAAGATCCCGTTTAAAGAAGACAGGTGGATTTCCTCGCTCTCTGTGTGCTGGAGTGTGTCTGTGAAAATCTCAGAATGAATATCTGTGCTCACACAGTGGATGTGTGGCTGTAACTCACATGAGTTCTGCTTGATTTTTATTGTATACGCAATAGTGGAGATTTCTTTTTGACATATTGTCCTATCAGTGACGTTGGATTCTGTCTGGTGATTTTCTACAGTTGTAAAGGTCAAAGTCTCAAGCTCAGACTGATGTAACTGGCTAAGCTTGGGCTCACATTGACTCCGGGACCTTCACAATGGCTGAGGTCTGCCTGCTACACAGTAAAAACATTGTACTAAAACCGGTCTCCTAACCCCCACCCGACTCTGGCCGTAGTGTGGCGGCACGGCGTGGAGGGAGGCCACTCAGATGCTATCCGACTCGCTCATCAGCAGGTCAGAAGAACAAACCCGGACTGAATGGAGAGGAATGTGGAAAGGCTCTAAGAGCTTGTAGATTGAGGAGGAAAGAGTCAAACTTCCTGGTATCTGTATGTTTCAGTCGGTGGTTTCTCTAAACATTCCCTCAGAGAAATTACATTCATTACGACTTATTTTCAGGGACAAATATTCTTGGAATATTTTTTAAATTACATTTTTTAATTTCTTGGGAAAAAAAAGAGATACTTTTTGCAGTGCCTGATGGATCTCTGTACTTTGACATGGCCTTGAATGTCTATGGTGTCTGTTTTGAGTGAGTGACTGGTTAATGGAGTACAACTGTTTCGGAAACGCACATTGTCTGCAGGCTCATTGAGTTGGAGCCGTTGCAAATGCCTACAGTGATTTCTATCCGTGCAAAATGGCTCTTCCACAGGTGACACAACAGCCTCATTATATCAGGGCTGTTGAAAGGACAATACAACAGGGTGTTGTGGCCGCCGCAACAATAGCAGTGAAATTAAAGACGTGAAGAAGCTGTAGGAGGCTGTTTGGAAATGATTACAGAGGGTTAGCTGTGGGATGGCGGCGGGAGGAGAAGGGGGTCTACTAGCTTATCACCGGCGCTCACAGCCGAAGCTACAGGAGAGGCAGATCCATGTCTGTCACTCTCTTTTCTTTTTTCACCGCTTCTTTTTCTCTCAGCGCTCACATCCGTGGCTCCAGTTTCTCTTGGCCCGATTTCCATCCCTCGCCCCACCTAAGTGTGTGAAAGGTGCATCTCTTCTTCACGGGAAACCTTGTTCTCATGAGATCGCTTATATGTTTTTTGATCATATAAAATGTATAAGTAAAGAGTAAGCAGGATAAACGACTCAATAGGTGGGGGAAGGGTTAGAGAGGCACACCACACAAATTATAATAAAAAAAAGAGAAAAGCAATAAAAAAGGAGAGGAAATGAAAGGCAGCTTGATGGTGGAGGGCGATAAGGAGGTGCACTCGTCAAAATCGGCTCAAATTAAAAGGAAAAAAGTGAAAAATAGAAGTGAGCCGAAAGATGTGAGGGACAAGAGTGAGATAGTAGCATATATACGTCACATCGGGATACTTTTGCAATCAAAGTCTTATGAGGAAGAATCAAAGCTTTATGGGTTTGTGTGTGTAATCCAATGTTGTGTGAGTGTGGTTGAACGCGTACTCGGATTTGCATATTTAGCTTATTAGCAGTTTTGATATGAGCGCGCTGAGTGAGATATCGGAGCTGTGATCTGCCCGGGGGAAGTGAGTGCTGTAAAGAACTGCAAGAGTTGCAACATATGAGCTGAATGCTGTGGCGGGGTTCAATACTGAGTGTCTAATGCTGTTCATCTCCACATTAAGACAACCTGATCATTAAATTAACAAACACAAGCCCTGACACACTCTTCCTCCTTTTACAAACTTACTTGTTATTCCTCCCACAGCTACTCTTGTTCACCCGTCTTCATGTCTTCCCTTTTCCTGGATGTTTCATTGTTTCTCTCGTTTCTCTTTTCGTCTTGTTCCCTCTTTCTGCGTTTGTTTCTCTCCAGTCATTTGGTGGCCGGCCAAGGAAGGGGCCTCCGCTCCGAGCCGTTGTATGTGCTGCAGGTCACTGGAAGGTCAGTTAAGAGGCAACATTAACAGCAGATACACTTGGCCTCCGGGATAAACCCCCCGAACAACGATTATCTCCACTCTCTCAGGCATCACGCTCGTGGCCTTCACAGGCCGCTGCCACTTGTTTGTCATTCAGTTTGTGCATCGGCGTCTCATTGCTGTCACTTCTCCTCACACACACATGAAATATAATGAGGGAGATTGGCGAGGTCTACAGTGAGTGCATTGTTGGTGTGTGTGCGCGCCATTTATGTGTGCAGCGACACACAGATTCCCCCTCTGCTGAAGTGTCCTTGAGCCTCAAGGATTCCCCTCTGCCTGTTGACTGTCACTCCACTTCATCCAAATTTGCATATTAGCAGCCTTTCTGTGTCTCCAACAATGCATTTCATTGGCTGAAGCATTTGTCAGTTACCTCAGAATCTGAAGGCATCATGTTCAAATGAATGACTGGACGCTTGTCCAGTAAACAGTGTGTGAACATTGTTTTAGTTTCTTTGACTGGTGTCCTTTTAATTATTATGTCACCTTGTGGTGTCCTCTTCTTCGGCAATGGTTGAATGGCTCCTGATTGGAAATTTGCTGCCATGAGCTGTTTTTCTCCAATTTTTGCAAGAGTAGTGGATGGAAACACACATTACTTCCCATTTCCTTTTGTGTGGTCACCTGGTGCACATTTGCCTTGCACTATGATATCTTCTACAAAATGTATTTCAAGCAAATCCCGCCGACTCGACATATATGAGCCAGGATAGGTGCAACGTACCTGAGATGTTTTGTCCCTCCTTCCCTCGTTCCAGCCCTCCCGGCCTAGATACCCCGCCTCTCAGATTTCCTGAGGGCTGAGCCCTGGGCTTTTTGTCAACTGTGTTATAAGATAGTGGGGCCCAGACGCCCAGTCCCAGGGGCCCTAGCACACAGGACACTTGCCTAGTTCCTACAGTGTAGCTCTGTTGGGGCAGATGTATTTCTCCCTCCCTCCCTCTCTCCTTCTTTCATTGGTGCGGCCGGCAGAAGAAAAGAGGTGATTGTTTGGAGACAAGAGGGATGAATTTGTCTGCCTCAGACGGGAGAAGAAAGGCAGTTTGAAAGGGACTTGTCAGAGGTTGTGGATCGGATGGTTGGAGGGTGTCCCACTTTTCAGAGAGAATGCACTGTGTGTCAGCATGTTCTACCTTTTCTGCCAGGCCCGTTCTAGTCACTGTGTGTGTGTGCCTGTACAGTGTGTGCATCGGTGTGTAAGTGTGCACATCTGTGTGTCTTTGGTGTGCATCGTCGCCCCAGCATAGTAAGGATACATGCACCAACGTCACTCACTTTTTGTGTCATTACCCTCTTAGAGGAAACTTTATGTCACTTTGTAATTCCTAGGTTATTTTGAGGAATCTCTAGAATTCCCTCTGAGACTCAGAGAGTGTGTGACTGAGTCTCTGTGGATATGAAAGTTTTTATCAGTGATGTTTCATTCATTTCTCCTTTGGGTTGCAGCAGATTTGATCACATCTCCTGAGCATCACTGATAGTAGACCTCTCTTTTTCTTCCCTCTTACTGTTTTTGTGCATGTTGGTCCTCTTGAGATCCCAGCAGAGTCCCATTGGTGCAGATTTAACACCTCTCACGTCCCCAAGTCCTCCAAAAACACCCTACGGGACAATGTTCTTTAGAATGGAATGACTACATCACAGGCGTATTTGTCTTTCAGAAGTGGAAGTAATTGATTTTACTAACCAAATAGATTCAAGGTGTTGACATATTTAGTCCTTAGCCTGATATAATATTCTAAACATCAGCATGCACAGCTTTATGCTACAATCATCTTTTATAAAGGCTTACAAATGCATTATAATGTCTTATAAATGTGCTAATGATGCATTATATACATGGCCTTCATAGAAAGTGTTACCGAAATTTGTTTTGCCAAAGTAAATAAACCCATTTTTTTCTTCAACAGTCCAGAGTAGGACGCTGCACACACTTTCATCTAATGTCATCACACTCAATTTCCTAAAATTCTCCTATTGGTCAGCTTTGTGTTAGACAGCAGTTTGTTTGTAACACATCAATCATTTTAAAGACAGATTTGGGGCTCCACTAATGGAAGTTACTTGGTTGAGAACATCCATATTCTTAATCTGGATGAAAATGTTTAAATTATGACTTCCTAAAAATATCTGAATACCATATACATTTACATGCACTGTCCTCTGTGTGACCAAATTAATGCCAAATGAGTTACCACTGCCCTCCCACATACTAGATTCAACCACTGACTTTAAAATGATTATCAACACAACCGTGTGCATAAACTGATTTATTACATGTTTACACTCTCAAAGGAGTGAGCTTTTCTTACAAAAACCATCAATAGGAAATAATTACTTTATCAAAACACTTTTACATGTGAACTGGGTGGTTCAATAAAATCACTGCTGAGACTTACAAGGGAAACAAGGATCTCTGCTATATGAATAACTTATCCTTTATGTTTTGCATGTTTTACTGATCTGGGAACCGATTTTCTGTGTTAAAGGTTTTCTACAACCTCGACCAAGAATCCACAATAGCTCTAAAATATAATTTCTTCACCTGTGTTTGATCCTGTTTTCACCACTTCCTGTATTTTGGTTTAGTAGATACTCTTCAACATCTAGGGATCCAGACATAATGTGGATGAGTTGTTTTCGCCATCTTTTGGTAGATCCCTTGCCCTCTTCATCATTATTAAGGCTCCAAACAGGATGAAACTATACTCCTTCCCCCTTTCATCTCCTTTATCACCATCTCTCTGCTAACTCCCTCCTCTGAAGTCACTTTTGGCCTTGTTCTCGACTCCTTTAATTGAGTTTGGTAGAAAAACAAATGGTCTAAGGCGGGGGGCGCTTGTGCAAAGGTGGAAGCCACAAATCTCACTGGTGATTTAGGGTGACCACCCAGTCCCCCAACCCCTCCTCCGAGAGGTCCTCCGAGAGGTTCACCTCGAAAAAGACACTTGGCTCCTCTTTTATGAGAAGAATCTCGTCCTTTCGCTCTGTCATATTTTCCACGAGGACGTGGCATTTTAAAAGCATCTGAGTGTGGTGCGGGAGGGCCTGGAAGACTGACACAGTAAGTGCTTCCAGGGTTAGAGGTCAGGGAAGTCTTGAGAAGAGGCTACATGCTGCACTTGGACCGACCCTTAACTGGGAGTCATGTCCAGGCTCACTGCTGTCACTGCTAGTGCCTCGGGGCAGAGTCGGCAACCCTCAGCTTCCTGAGGAGCTCAAACCTGCGTCAGAAGATGAGATTGAAATGCTTTCATATTTCACAGCTAATGTATTTTTGTTTGTTTCAGAGTTTGAGTAGATTGGTAATGCAGTTACCATATTTGATATGATTTAAAAGGTTGTGGTTTGCCGCTAACACACAAAGATAATGTATATTTGACATAGCAGATCTGGGGTTCCCTGTGCTTTATTACTTATTTCAAGCTCGTTGGTATTGTCATAACTAGTAATAACTGCTTCTAAAGGAGGAAAACCACATAAAAAAGTCTAAAAGATATGGAGCAGTGATGTAAAATATACATCATTGGTATTAAAAGGGCTTGTGCTTAAAAGGAAATGTCTTATATCACTGTAATAATACCATCATGTAACAGATAACGAGATGGCCAATTTGATAAGAGCGTTACCCAATGAGCAGATGACACTGGTTAGGTAATTGTGGGAACATATGGCTCAACCATTTCCTGTCAAGAGCACTAATCTCCACCGCTCTGGGAAGTAACCTGTATTTTAGAAAGTGGTGATTCATGTCAACAAGGGTTAGAAGCATAAGTGGATTGCATTGATACTGCATTGAGAGAATTATTGTTGTCCTCAAAGGAGAGGATACGAATGAACTGAACCGAGGAGGTTTTATGTGTGTTATAGCAGCCACTCCATGTCCCAGTCAGGTGATGAATCTCTCATAATTATATATAAATATAACTGACACGACGCCTTTTGTTCATGGAGATGTCCTTTTTTTTATTTTAAGGAAATACGTTTTCTCAGTCATCACTGTTAGTTTTATATGGTTTCTTTATTATCAGCAGTATGCAATGGCAACAGGTGATCAGCTTTCTGTGACAGGTTGTATCATAGTAATGTAATGTAATGGTAAGCATGGATTCTCTGACTGGCAAAAGTGTAGATCAAAAGTTGTGACGTAGAAGCTAATAGAAAGCTGTACTATGCATAGTGTTTCCTCAGCCGCTAACAGGTTTCTCACATTAGCACCGCCTGAAGGTAAAGTGGCTTACCCCCCAGAATTTTGAGATACTCTTTATAAAATTCTTGCCAAGATTTCGAAGAAAAGATTGATACCACACTCCTGCCTGTACGATAAATGGTGGTTAGGTTAGCATAACTTAGCCTGGAAGCAGCTAGCAAGGAGCTTTCCAAACAAAACAGCATCTGCGTACATCAGCATGCACCTCCCAAACGTGTCCATTTCATCCATACAAATATGAAAGTGTAAACATGGTGCCTTTGGGTTAGTTCTTGGCCCAGTACCTTCTGGGACTCCAGGAAAATAGGTGGATTTTATTAGCTTTGGACAGTGCTAGGCTAGCGGCTTCCTCTGTTTTTATTCTAAACTAAGTTATAGGTTGTAGATAGAAAAAGAGGAAAAGCATGGCTGGGAGGCTACAGAGCGTTGATGCACAGAAAATAAAGCTCAGATAGTTATTAGAATGGTACAAAGAAACAAATAGCTGTTACTGACATTGTAGCTTTTAATCGCGTTAATTAATTATCTAACGGTGAATTCACATTTGTATATTCTGTGTGATACCTTGTCCCAGTATGAGAACATCACAATTAGCAAACATTTTTTTTTAAAAGTTAATTTCTGTATCGGTTCTTGTTATGAGCACTCAAATATTAACGAGAGGATAATGAATAGACGGAACAGAAGGAATAATGAACTTGATCTCTTTATTTCTTAGGAGTATAAATGTTGACCAGTTCAAAGAAAGCGCTTCGGCTAAAAATATATTCATAAATGGGATAACAGTATCCATATTATGATACAGGTGATATAGTAAAAGAAAAAAAAGGCAGTGAAAATAAATTATCTGAATAACAATAATAATTAGAATAACAATAATTATAATAAACAGTGTCAAATTAGCATTCATAAACCTTTTTTGTTTGATTTCTTTCTTTTGTGAAAATTCCTTTAAAATTGTCCATAAGAAAAAAAATCCAGCATATTTTCATTAAATGGTTGGGGAGGTCCCCCTTCGGTCTCACACATTTACAATATTCACAGTTACTATAAACCTGTTCGGCACACACTGAGCCATACTGCAGTCACTCAGGCTGCCAGTGGGGACAAAACCATGAGGTGCAATGACATTTGTTGTGTTTACATGTGGGTGCCTGGCCGACAGGAAGCAGAATAGCCCTGTCTGTCTTCCTCCATCCGAATATGTACCTATAGATATGGAGTAAAAAGGTAATATCCGTGTGTTCTCCAATATACCATTGGCATAATCAATCAAGAGACAGTCAAGACGAAGACACGCAAACTGCATGTCTGTAACATTGCACACACTGTCCTCTAGTGAGACCCTCATCCCCGACCACACGACCGTCTCAGGTTCCCCCAGCGTTCCTTAACCCCTCTCCTCATGCTCTCAGCCCATGGCGGTCACCATGCTAGAGTGGTGCGGGTGCCCGAAGGAAGGGTGTATCGGGGTGGGCGTGGGCAGCATGTGTCCGCCGTGGCTGAAAGGCCCCAAGTGGCCCATGGACATGTGTCCAGCCAGAGAGCTGAAGGGGGAGCTTTTGTCGTGGAGGCTTTTGGAAAACTCCTCATAGCTGTCGCAGCCCCGCTTGCCCTTTTTGGATTTGTTGGTCATTTTTCGGTTGCGTGTCTGTATTCCCTCCTTTTTCATGGTCAGAGGCCGGTTCACCTGTAGAGAGGGAGGAGTGAGGAGGTGAGTGATCCGGTCAAGTGTGGAGGGAAAATTCAAACTGAGAAATTCATTTTATGAAATAATAATACATTATAATAATAAACATAAATCAGTCTTCTTCTGTTTTGTTTTTGTTATGTTTTCTCACTTAAAGGATAAAGAAATATTCCATATTGTTGTTTTTGTCATCAAATCCCATGAATAAACCAAAACCAACTGTGCAGTACTCCATGCTTTCCTACTTCCCTGTCCACGGCACAAATTGGTTCCTACTAAGATATAGATCTTTTTTTTTTTTAATTAGTTATTTTCAGTCACTGTCGTTTGTACCTCACATTATTTAGTGAATTTGTTAGGGACTCATTTTAACTGTGGATTAATACACATTTGAATTGTGTGTATGGAGTTGTGTGGCTCATGAATGCTTTTTTCATTTTGGAAAACAATGGAGGTCACAAATAAATAAGATATATCAGGTTTTGACTGCACAGAAAAATTCTTTTGGGGATGTATTTGTTGACCATGATAAAAAATATAAAACATCAGATGCATCCTTTAAAAATATGCATCCCTAGTGCCTATTCTCTTGATATCTTGATGCCTCCAGTCTTAATGCCATTCATATGGCGGTCCCACTCAAAAACAGTCCCACCATTGTGACTCTCAAGGGGATTACGCCTACCATGGAAACAATAAAGCACAAAGAAAGAAATCACCAACGAGTCCAACAGTGTCTGAGAGTAAAACAGTGCCCCCCCCCCTTCTCTCTCTCTCCTTTCTGCCTCTCTTATCCTTCAACCATCAACGTGACCTGCCTGCCTACTTCCCGTCTATTTGACCCGGGACCAACTTGGCGATCAGCATTTGCAGACTTACATTATGCAGTTTATAGTAGAGGCCGCAGGCATTGCACACCGGGTCTCCGTTTGCATTGCGCCGCCAGAGTGTGGTGGTCGTCGTCTGGCAGTTGGCACAACAGGTGCCTGCTCGTCTGGCAGCAGACTGTGGAAAGATGTTCAGCTTTGATTAGAGCTCGCCGGCACCAGCAGACACAGGGCGGGTCAGTTTAACAAATACATTTAGGAACATATTTCTATAATATACTTAATTAACAACAGTGCAACATAACCATGCATGAGATTAGTTTATTCCCATCACATATCCCAGAGGCCATGGTGACATATTCAGATGTCTTGTTTAGTTGGAGTAACAGTTTGAAACCCAAAGATATTCACTTCATCATATAATGTAGTAAGAATGGAAAATATTCACATTTGAGAGCCTGGGACCAGTACATTTCTATATTTATAAATAATTTAAATGAATTATTCATCCATTCATCAATTGTTGCCAACACATTTTCTGTTGAGTGACAAATTGATTGATAAAGTAAACCCTGCAGCTCTACATGCAGTTTGAGGGAGTTACCTTCTCAATATTTGGACAGCAGATTTGAAATAGAAATGTGTGAACAAACTAGATCAAGCCGATGTGTGAGGAGCTCTGACATGGTGGATTCTTCACACCTGGTTATTTCATGTTTGTAGGTCTAATTCCCATTAAATGGATACATTAATATGCACCCTCATTCAAAATGTTCTGATGAATGTATTATCGAACACAATTCGAAATAATCTATTTATTGATATAATCATCCCACAGTTGTATTCCCCATCTCAAACATCAGCTGGTCCAATCCTCTTCTGTTTAATGTGCTGTATGCTGCTTCTGTGTGGTGGCCGCAGAGCTTGAGCATTATGGAAGGAGATCCGAGCCTATAGTCGGGAGGCCGAAGGAGGAAACAGGCGCTGGCCCCGCTGCTTTATCTGGACCGGTCAGATATCCGGATAGGAAACAGCTAGAAAGCTGCTGCCGCTGAACACAAGGCGCTGTGGAGCACTGCGATCCGGCCGAGCCGCACGGAAACCCGGCCTGATATATGGTTGTATTATATGCTATAATAGAACCAGACGCTGAAATTAAACGCTCATATTGTGTGAAACGGGCAGCGTCGCGTTCTGTAGGGCAGTAGCGATCAGTCGACGTGCGTCAACAAACTGATCACGTGAATATATTAGAAAAATACTAATAATATATTCTAATCACAATATTCGCAAAATAGTATATTTTGTTGAATCGTCTTAATTCTTTGCTCAGCGCTTTGGTCTCGGTCTTGTTTTCCTTCAGTCAGTGCGAAGTTGCGCACTTTTGTCGTGTTTTTGCATATTAAATTAAATAACTCTTCCTTTATTACTAAATACTGCTTTATTAATGCTAAATTCGGAAATAAAACAATTCCCATGAGTCCTGGTTTAAGTCTGAAGTGTCTAAATGCTGTCTTCAGTGTGGCATGAAATGAGGCTTTGAAATTATAACTAGAACGATCATATAATATGAATAATTATTCATCCTTATTTTAGTAAAATAATTGTCAGAATGAGCATGCAATAAAAAAGCATATCATGCTTGCATTTCCAGCTATGTTATTTTATGTTGTGACTCTCCTAACCTGGTATGTTTATGTGGGGTTTTTCAGCTCTTTGTTGAGTGTGGCATGAAGTTGGGCTGTCTGGCCCACTGCAGCAGCACTGATGTTTGAAGCAGTTCATAATGGGGACGAACTCAAAAGCTGCTCCCTACCTTTACACAGAGACACACTTTCTTGTAAGAAAAAAAAAAACCACACACATCTCCAAAAGACAGACAAACCGAAAAAACACCCCCCAAGAACAATCAGTTCGCAACTTTGTGACAATGTACTTTCACATAATCCAATTTTTTATTATCGTTGAGGAGAAAGTCATTTTTTTCAACCCAAAAATGAACATGTAATTGTTCCGTTTATTTAAAAATCCATCGCCCTACAATTAAAAAAAGCAGCATTATGAGCCATAAACTGTCAGGCAGGCCATGCGTTGTTGTGAGGGATGGGCTGCTGGCCCTGCTATCAATGACAGTATCAGAAGTAGCAGCAATAATGATAAGAGAAACAACACAGAGTCCCACTCTGCTAACAGCTCGGCCATGAAGGAGCAAGAGGTGACTGAGAAGCACAATTCCTGGAAACTGATTGGAAAAATATAACTTTCCTGGAATTGTGCCTCCTCCCCCCCTCTCCCTCCACCGTACACTCTTTTTATGTACTCCCCCCAACACACACACACACACAAACTCTCATTCACTCTCTTATACACTGACGGGACTCACCAGCCTGCGTTTGGGTTTGATGAGTGGTCTGTTCTGGCCGTTCATCTTGTGGTACAGCCCGCAAGCGTTGCACAGGTAGTGTCCGGTGCTGTCGCGTCTCCACAGA
Source organism: Chelidonichthys spinosus (assembly GCA_029853015.1). Classification (NCBI taxonomy): domain Eukaryota; kingdom Metazoa; phylum Chordata; class Actinopteri; order Perciformes; family Triglidae; genus Chelidonichthys; species Chelidonichthys spinosus. Next base: position 18,015,057 of record CM056822.1, read on the forward strand.
GGCGTCGAGGTGGCTCCGCAGTTCACACACTCACGGCCCTCTGAGGGGGAAGACACGGTGATGTTAAAAAAAAGAAATGTCATACCTTCCCCCGTGCTTTTCCAGCACATTTTTAAATCAGTATTATTAAATACGTTGAATGTGTGTAAAGTGACCAAACTTTACTGTTAATCATCTTTTCTAACAGGAATTAATTTAATACTTTTCAAAATGAATTATGTGTTCATTTGAGTGGACACATCAGATTTAAAACAATGTATTTCCACAAACAACACCTTCAATTATGGATTAAATACAATAAGCACATTATATTCCACTTTTTAGAAAATAAATTAGAAGGTGTGAGTTGAATTCCTTTTACACATCCAAACCCATGAGGCAAACAACAACAACAACCAAAGAAAAAATAATATTTCAGGTCAATATTCTTAGGAAATATTTGAACTTGTAATTGCCATCATGTTACAACTATGTCAGCTTTTATATTTGATCCAAACAAGTTATTCAAAGTGAGTTTATGTTACCCTGCACTAACTCCCTGTTAATAAACGGGTTCAACACAGTAAGGCTTAAGCTGAGAGTCTTCTGGTCTGTAATCAAATGACAATCAGGACAATGCATTAGTGTCTTATGTAACAGAGAAGCGACTCCTAGCCTAAATACGAGGGTTTTTTTGGCTCTGTACACCTGCTGATCTTCCTTTCACACCTCTGGGCTGCTTCCACTTCTGCTGCAGCCAGACGGAATTACAGAGTCACAGTTAACAAAAGAGGATTATCAAAGTTGCTCAATACTGGAAGCAGGCCTAGACTTTGTGATCCTTTATTGAGAAAAATAGTCTTATTGTTATTAATTATTTGGGTATTATTGTTGTTGCTGTTGTTGTTATGCAATATCCAAAATTATAATAATTATGCTCACATTACACTGCACATTACAGGTTAACGTTATACAAATCAAATCCAGATAAATTAATCTGGCTATCTGGATTTTTTACAGTAAATTGTTAGGAGAATTTTGTCTGGGAAAAAAAAAGCTTCTCATATAGTTTTTTTTATTTGTGTTGTTATTGGTAAATATTCCTTTGAGTAATTAAAGTTGTAGGATTTGCGCTCATAAAGAGGTGCATTATAATAATCTTATAGATCTTTATGTTGGCTAAGATTCATAAACCACTTCATTGATTACAAAGGCTGAATGATGTGTGCCCATGTGTGTATTATGCAACAAGATCGCGAAATAGCCCTTTTGCATTACATTTGCTTTCTATCTAAAAAATATATGCAAAGCTGCACTATTAGGTCAACAACCTCCTCTTTGCACCACTGATACACAGATAATATACACAGTAGAATGCCACGAATTAAATCAAATACACAAAGCTACGTTTGTATTAACCTGAGAGTTTAGTAGTTTAGATAAATTGCCACTGACTCGCTATAAAACAGCAGGCCGATATAATCGTTATATAAAAGTCCCAAAACTGTCTGAATATTTGGGGATTTAACGGATTCTGTTTTGGGACTGGCCTCTGATGAGTTTGCAGTGGACTCACCGATACAGGACCGTGTCTTGCCTTTGTTCCTGGCGCTGAAGCCGGACGATGCTCCGAGCAGGCTGCCCGGGTGGAACAGGCTGCCGCCGTACTCGTGCGCCGCCGGGAGGGAGTAGGCGGGGTACGTCGGTATGGGGTGTTGGGTGGACGGGGTCTGGGCGCTCATGGAGGCCAGGCTGCTCCTCAGCGGACTGCAGCCCTCCATCTTCATCCCGTCCGATAGCGACACTTGGTATTTGATAGATTCCTTCTCGTCCATCCTGGTGGCGGAGGGAGAAGCGGCCCCCGGGTCCGGGGACACGTCCTTGGGCGGTGTCGGCGGGAACGTGTACAGATGCGGGCTGGAGTGGGACGGCGGCGTCAGCGAAGACGCGGGGCCGCCGTTCGAGTTGTTGCTGCACGGGTAGACGGCGGAGAGGCCGCCGGGGGACGCGGAGCCCGGGTGGTGGAGGCCGGCCTTGCTGAAGGGGCTGACGGACCAGGCGTTGTGGTGGTGAGCCGACAGGGCTGCTTTCCCTCCGTCCAACCATGAAATCCCGGGGCTGTGGATTAGATGAGTCCCCGTCAGACGAGCTGAGAAATAACACAAAGGCAGACTATTTATTACAAATGACGACAGGCTGATTCAGCGTCGGCCTAAAGGGATGCAACAATAACGTTGACTTGTTGATTCATCGGCCTGATTTAAGCGACTATAAAGTAACAAAGCCCACATTCACCACACAATGGAACAATCCTGAACCAACATGTTATGCATTAAAAAAAAAAAAAAACAGGTTCTGACTGCACAAATAGAGGCTCGGATAACATTTTAAATCTTAAATGGATTTATGAGACTCTTGAATCCGCAATTATATGTTTTTGAATAGTTTCAAATAGCAGACAACTGTCATGTGAAGTGTACTCTGTTAATTGTGTAAAAGGGCATTTGTTTTGATAAATATAATAGGCTATAATATAGACTTTTGCTTAGTTGACCCCTGCTCTGCGTGTACGCGGGCCTGGTGCTGAAGCTCTTCTTACCGTGCGCCTGGCTGTAGGACACCCTGGCCCTGGCAGAGTTGTGATAGTACGGATTTCCTTGCGAGTCCAGGTGGTTAAAGAAAACGTCCACCTCATCCGGAGGCAGCAGCTGCGCCGTGGGCTCCATGTAGTTGTGGCCCAGGCCGTGTGGTGGTGGTGGTGGTGCGAGTCCGGGTGCTGGCCGTTGAGCACGGCGTGGTGATGCATCCAGCGTGGCTGATCCGCCGCCACATCCATCTCTGTCGCGTTACAGTGGACGACTATCCAGGAAGAGGACGCGGGGTGGTCTCGGTATATATGAGTGTCCTTCACCAGATATTCACTGTGTCCATTCACAGACGCTTTGTCTCGGTTCCTCTGACTTAAACTCCTCTCTTCTCCGGGACATCGAGTCGAGTTTAACGCAGGAAACCTGCAACAAACAAACATCAGATATTAATATTTTTAAAGGTGGGTCCTGGTTCGTCTGGTGATGCAATTTAAGATTAAAAAGGGGGGGTAAAGCATCTCCACCACATCACTCACAACCCAGTACGCCGTCTCCTAATACGATGCTTCACTCAACATGACAGCAAGATAAACACGCCGCACCTTCGCCAACGCGGTTCACCCGCAGCCTCCGATCCGCTCTTTGGGAAACTGTCCGCCTTCTCGTCGCTGCGGTCCTCTCCGGTCCTCTGCGGTCCTCTGCGGTGCTCGGCGGGTGTTTGTCGGAGTGTACTCCGTCCGCTGGGACTTTAAGCAACACGTACAACTGTGGCTGACAGCGCGGCCAGGCTTGTCAAGCTCATAGGCGGAGTCTCCATTAAAAGATTTGACTCAGCCAATTGCACACCACCTCTGCGGACCTCAGAGGCGGATCCACCAGATGCTTCTACCGTACTCATGTGGAGGGACACATCGGGGCCAGGTCGTTATCATTGTGTTCTAGGCTACTTTGTGGAATTGAATGTTTCATCTCCCATGTAATATGCCTTAAACATACTATAAAATCAAATTAAAATGAACAGGCTAAAAATCAAACTGAGTTCCCTTTAGCCCAAAGCCTGCAATTTGAATAGTGTTTCATAAGCAAAAGACAGACACATCATTATATCTGGTATTGAATTTAAATATAACATTGTCACAACTACAACGATGTGTCAGTAATATTCACTTCAATTAAAAGGACAGTTCACCCATTTTCCTCTTACCTGCTGTAGTGCTATGTATCAATCTATATTCTTATCTATATACTTTTGGGTGAGTTGCAGATATTGTCTGCCTTCTTATTATGGGACAATATGGCACTCCATGGAGCTCAGAGCACCAAAAAATACAAACAAACAAAATCCACAGATCTTATTGTGAGCAGTTTCATATGAACTATGGTTGAAAAGTAAAATAGTTATCAGGAAAACATTGTGTTTTGGAATTTGGCTTGAACTGTCCCTTTAACACCAGTCACACGTTTCGCAGTGATTCTCTCTCTCTCTCTCTCTCTCTCTCTCTCTCTCTCTCTCTCTCTCTCTCTCTCTCTACCCTACCCTCGCGCATGATTGACATACAATAATTGGAGAGGGAGCGCGTGCAGCCCTGGCCGGCCGACACAGCCGCCTGCTTGACGCCGTCTCCTGACGTCAGCGCATCTTAGTGAAGCAAAAGAAAAGAAAAAAACAGAAAATCAGGACATGAACTTTTTCGAGAGAGAGAGAGAGAGAGAGAGAGAGAGAGAGAGAGAGAGAGAGGGGGGGGGGGGGGGGGGTGCTGCCCTGCCCGGAGTCAGCTGCAGTCCCAGCGGATGAACTCGAGGAAAGACACCGCTACTGATATTTACACTGTGGCAGCATTAATAATACATCAAGTTGCTCCTGACTCGGCTGTGATTTCCGAGAGCACGCAGGCCAGCATGCACTGCGTGGTTAACTATTAACCAAGATGGACTACACATTTGTTTAGATTTGGTTCAAAAACAAACTCAAATAGCCTCAATGAGGATTTCTTTTTGCAGAAACCCACCAGAATGTATTGCCGTAAAGCTTTTTTTTTTTTTTTTTTTGCAGTAGGCTATGGTCGACGTCTGTGCTGGAAGAAAACAAGTTCCTTGCAAACTGTTTAGTTGGGTGTTCGTATCGTTTGGTAAAATCGGAAAGCCAACAAGTCAGGACCGCAAATGTGTGATGACGTTTTCATTGCTTTTTATTGGATTCGTCTGGAATTTTGGCGAAAATCATGGCAGGACCAAAACTTCTGTGAAACAATATTAATACCACCAACCTTATGAAAGTTATAGTTGTAAACAGTGATGCCCATTGCCCAAAGGCTGAATCTGACTGGATTACCCTAATTAAGAAAACACATTTTATTTTAATTAAAATATCTATCTATCTATCTATCTATCTATCTATCTATCTATCTATCTATCTATCTATCTATCTATCTATCTATCTATCTATCTATCTATCTATCTATCTATCTATCTAAATTTAGTTTCAGAAGCCCATGATAAATTATGAATAAGTCTACATTTAGATAAATCTGTTTGTCTTTTGCAACGTAAAGAAGCGAATGTCATTATTTGCGGTTCCTCTCCAGCAGCATGAAGAGGAAATCTGCCGTATAGAGCGAAGAAAGCGGAGCGTACCGGGGGGACAAGCGTGGCGGCATTAGAGCTCATCAGCATGATAATGTGGAAATACACATGCTTTGAGTGTGAGCTCTTTTGATCTGGCGTGGCGATAAAAAACCTTATCGGCGGCGAACATCCACTTCCATTTTAGGATTTGACATTAATTCAATCCGCCCTTCTTTTTTTTCTTCTTTTTTTTAACAGTTTTTTTTTCTCGCACGAGCGCAGCAGAAAGAGTGAGGTCACAGCCCGAGTCGGCTCCGAGAATGTCATCATAGGACTGCCATTGGAAGGAAATGGCTTTACCTCATAATAAAGATAAAATAATAAATAAAGTGACAAAAAAACATGTGAGCTGATATAGACGTTTTTTTATTAGTATGCGTCTTAAATCAGTATAAGAAGCGCTGTATTGTTTGTTTAACATTTTTTTTTGTAGTGTGATATTTTTTTTCATGGTTCATCAAAATAATAATTTTCTGCACTAAGGGCTCCTTAAATTGTGTGTGTGTGTGTGTGTGTGTGTGTGTGTGTGTGTTTAGTCGCTCCTCCAGATTGAAAGAGAAATCCACTGCTGGGATCCTTGGGTCCCACTGATTATAACCCATCCCGGGGTAATTTTTCATCGGTGCTGGCTAATCTTTGTTCTTTGTGAAGATAATAAATAGCCTAATCGTTATCAGCGAGCTGCTGGAGGTGTCGGGGAGAATGGGGGCTGATCGGCCCGGGAAATAGGCTCCAAAGTGCCGCGGAATAAATGGCATTTCTTATCTCTCTCTCCCAGATTATCGACGCCTTTTCAAACTCGCACAACAAATACATCTAATGCAGGGAATGCATCATTTACCGGAGCAGATCTGTGTAAATGATAGATAGATAGATTAGAGGGGAGGGGGCCGTGCGGACGGGAGGGATGCACGGCGTGAGCTATTATTTACAAGTTTAATGTTCTGCATGTGCACAGTCTTTATTCGATGTATTTAGACAGCATAAATACAGCTCAGTTTTCCATTATTTTTAGGTTATCTGCTGGAGCCATCTGAGGTTCCGGTTCTTTGTTGTGGTGTCTTATTTCTTTCATGTTGGATTTTTCTGGATAAGACTTAAACAGACGCAGCCGTTTCCACCCAGGGAGAGAAATATATTTGAATAATGTTTTCATGTGTTGTAAAATTTGGAAAAAAAAGAGAAATGCGACCAGTATTAAACCACGGTTGCAAACCGAGGTTCAATGTACTTGATCTTTGAAACTTATAGGTCAGGAGAAGTGTTGATTTTATTATTATTATTGTTATTATAATAATAATTATTATTGTTTATTTATTTATTTATTTATTATTTTATTGTGGTTTATATCTAACAGCATCGTGTTGCTAAACAGCGAGGATGATTTAATACAGCAAAAGTCAAATTTGCTCAAACTATTTTATAATTTCCTCAAAACATTAGAATGCAAATGTGGTGTGAGGAAAAAGATTTGAATGACGATATAAATATATAAAGTAAGAACTGAAAACACGTTATGATGAAGATGAACATTTAAAAAAAAACTGGATGTTTGACACAAATATATATTTGAAAGAAAAACACTGTCCTATACGAGAGGGACCTACTTATTGTGTTAAAGCATTGTGCATGTGGGGAGTGACCAGTTATGGCAGAAAAGGTATTTTTCCATTATATACAAACTGGATGCTTAATAACTTGGCAGCTGCAGCAGCCCTGGGTGCTGCTGATGGTCTCCAGGGTAACAGAGATAACAGCACAGTCATTTTCCATATCTTACAGTCTATTATATTCAAGGATTAGTTCTCCTTCCCGAAAAGGTCAAACATAAAGTCAAGCCAACCAGGAGTGCCCCCCCCCCTCACCCTACAGTGACAGAGCATTTCCCATTTTTCATATTATCTAGTTAAACCAGTGTGATGACCTTTGCTGACACGTCTTGATAGATGCAAACCTCCCACAGCAGACAACAAGCCTCCCTGAATTTCCCTTTAATAGTATTAATATTGTGATGAACAGGGATTTTCTTTTGGTTAACCATCACTTTCCACTATAATCGTATTCTTACATTGCACTCGTGTCTTATGCATTTACAAATCTGCTTCCTTCACCTCTTTTTTTATGCTGTGACCCAAACATTGTTTCCTCTTGACAAGAACAAAGATCAGCTTATACAATAGCTCCTCAGTGGTATGCGGGGATTTGCAGTGCCTGAATCAGATCCAAATATTTGAGAATTTCTGGGGTAGCAGCCTGATAGTCCAACGGCCGTTTTCACAAAACATCCCAAGAGTTTGGAAAAAACTAAAAATAAGTGTGTGTCGGTTCTAACTTCAAGACATACTGTACGTTGTTGGTCTATGTAAAAGGATTCCCATATAGGTCCTAAATCTGAGAGAAGTTCAGGCAGTCTGGAGGACTTTAGACCTGCTCAGGGAGTCAGACATGCTACAGGTAATGGGACATCATTGTGTGTTTGAGAAAAACAATTATGAACCTTTAAAAGCAAAGTTTGATGGCCGATGAGTAAATCAGACACCAGCGATGCACTTTGCACTACTTGGACACTGAGAAAAAAATGTTGTTTGCCGTACTGATGAATTTGAACTATTTCCGATCTCGGTGAAGATTATACAACGAAAAAATGTGCTCTTAAGATTCAAATCTGTCTGACAATTCATTACACATTCAATAGTCACCAACGGACATAACAAAAAATAAAGCACATTTCATTGCCCTTGAAGGATAATTAAAAAATTAAATTGAATTAAATTTGATTTAAAAAGTTTGGTCAATTAAAACACACCAAATAAATAATGTTATTCATGTAATTATTTATTTATAAAAAAAATTGATTCCCCTGTCAACCAGTGTATAACTATATGAGTCACTATATGACTATATCGTATATAACTGTCAAGCAAAGAATCTGTCTGTCTGTGTTCTTTGCACATCTTGAGAACTATTCATGTGATCCATGTCACACTTGGTGGGTGTATTGCTGGGCACCCAAGGGAGGGCCCCCTCGAATTGGGTGCAGTTTGGAGGTTCAATGTTAATAAACCTCGAATAAACAAGCACACGGCGCTCTTTGTAGCAGTTGGGGCTCTGCAGTCCATCATGTGGAACATTTCTCAGTGAACCTTCAGGGAAAATCTAATCGTCTCTAACTAGATGTAATATATGTCCCTGATCAATCCATGTGGGTAGATGGCGATGCATGTTTCCATTGAAGAAGTAGGACACATCCAGCAAGAGATAAAGGACATGTTTCTATTAGGATAGGACTATTAGTCCTGGGAGGAGCATGTAGCTACTTTTACTTTGTAAAGTTCTTCTGCCTGAAGATTTGTAGCATTTATTTGGAGACCAGTCCCAGACAGAGACCAGTCCACCATAACCTGTGTTAAAAATGAGGATGGTTTGGCCACGATAACTTTAACCCTGAGGCTGTACTCCATCTTTCCTTTCATTAGGAACTAGTTCCATTTTATGAAAGAATAAATTATACAGTATTCATAGTATTTTTTTTTATTTCTGTTACAGCTGGTTTACACAAATCCAGTATCTTTTTAAATGTCCCTACTTGATCTCTAACTTCATAGTGTATAGTGTTGAGAAGAATCCTTATGAAGTCATTAGAGGTCAGGGGTTCACTCCTTCACTTCCTGCAGAGAGGAGCAGGAAGTGAAAGTTTACAACACCTTGTCACTAACAACCTGTCAATCAAGCTCTTTTACTGGAGCCGTCCGGGGAGTTGTAG